>JAGSMR010001200.1:0-48422 GCA_029286605.1 Sericinus montela | reverse complement strand
CATTAATAACGCAATAGCTATGAACACTGAAAAATTAGACAAAACAATATCTTTTTTAGGCTTATGTTAAAAAATAATTATTGACACATGGCCATAAATTTGGCCTTAGTTACATTTGATTGAATAATGGCATGAATTTGTAATTATGTCTCAAGGCTCTCTTAACATTAATTAACCCAACAATACATACTCATCATAATCCCTTTTAAGCCAATTAAAATAATATTTTTACATTAGAAATATTATTAAAAGTACCATTTTTTATAACAGCCAAATATTAACGAATTAAATGTTTCACTATTAATTTATACAATTATCTATTAAAACTTAGTAAACTATAATTGACCGTTTAACTTGAACACTGAACATCTTTCAAAACAACGTCCCTTTTAAAACCAATGTTAAGATAGTATTATTATATAAAGAAACTATTACAAATACAGTTTTTATAAATAGCCTCAGCATATATTAAAATTAAATATTAAAAACAATGGATTTATAATTATCCATTAAAACTCATAAACATTAATAACGCAATAGCTATGAACACTGAAAAATTAGACAAAACAATATCTTTTTTAGGCTTATGTTAAAAAATAATTATTGACACATGGCCATAAATTTGGCCTTAGTTACATTTGATTGAATAATGGCATGAATTTGTAATTATGTCTCAAGGCTCTCTTAACATTAATTAACCCAACAATACATACGTAGAAAACATATCAAAACATGGTTGCAGCATCGAATAACCTCGGCTATTTGTCATCATAATCCCTTTTAAGCCAATTAAAATAATATTTTTACATTAGAAATATTATTAAAAGTACCATTTTTTATAACAGCCAAATATTAACGAATTAAATGTTTCACTATTAATTTATACAATTATCTATTAAAACTTAGTAAACTATAATTGACCGTTTAACTTGAACACTGAACATCTTTCAAAACAACGTCCCTTTTAAAACCAATGTTAAGATAGTATTATTATATAAAGAAACTATTACAAATACAGTTTTTATAAATAGCCTCAGCATATATTAAAATTAAATATTAAAAACAATGGATTTATAATTATCCATTAAAACTCATAAACATTAATAACGCAATAGCTATGAACACTGAAAAATTAGACAAAACAATATCTTTTTTAGGCTTATGTTAAAAAATAATTATTGACACATGGCCATAAATTTGGCCTTAGTTACATTTGATTGAATAATGGCATGAATTTGTAATTATGTCTCAAGGCTCTCTTAACATTAATTAACCCAACAATACATACGTAGAAAACATACATTGATAGGTTTTTCAATTTCTTGTCAAGGTTCTTTATGCAATAGTCTTTATTTATGGCTTCTTTCTCATCTTCTTGTTGCAAAATGCCCATTCTCATGAATCTTTTGATTATTTCCTTCTCCATAGATCTTGCACCACCCATCTGCTTCTGATCTCCTTTGTAAATAATTCCATTGTCCATCCAGTCGTTGTATTGTCCGGTCCTGTAGTATAATCGTTCTGATAGCATTCAGCTCATCGTCTGATTCTTGACTGTGTCTCTTTATCCGTCATGTAAGCTTGTGCCATAGCTAGCACGCATGGGTTTCTGCTCAGCGCATCAGCATGTCGCATCTGTTCCCAGTTTGTGCCTCCCTATTTCGAAATCATACTCGTCTAAAACAAAGCCCATCTTGCCACTTTTGAGCTAAATCTTTCTTTCTCAGTGTCATTTCTTGAATGCCTTGCAGTCTGTCACTATTCAGTGTACCCGTACAGGTATTGTCTAAATCTTTCACTCTGAATAACAGCTAATGCTTCTAGCTCATAGCTGCTATATACCGGCTCTCTGCATCACTTGTTTTATGACTCATGTAGTGTACTGCGTAGGTCACCATCGGCATGTCTTTGCAATAGTATTGCGGCTAAAGCCAGATGCGTCTGTGTGCAACCTGTGGTAGTCTGGGATTATAGATCTCTCAACACTGGATCTGTCCTCAACTTCAAGTTTCAACTTCAACTTCTTCTTGTTTAGTAGCCTGTAGTCGACACAGACTCTAGTAGTGTCATCTTTTCTTCTTGATTAACACCAGGGACTAGCATATTCGAAAACTCTTACCCGCGCAATGCCTTCTCTATCCACCTCTACCTGGTCTTCCACTCTCAACTTTGTCTGTCAACGCCAGCCGTCGTGGGCGTTGGGCAACTGGGATGTCGTCCTTCAACACAATCTTCAATTGTACTGGTGTGCTTCTTTAGTTTGGCACGGTTTGTAATCCAATACCATTTGCCCACCTGCTCGAGTGTTTATACCTGCTGCACAACCTGTTAACTCAATTTGGTTAGCAAAACAACTAACCTCTTCCACCATTCATCATCTTTCGGGGTACAACTTCGCTCTCTCCACATAACACCATCACTAATTCACTCAGAAATTTCACCTCTAAAATAACCGTAAACGGCATAAGGTCCGTAGCACTACATGGGATGTCACGTCTTCGTAGAGCTCTCCGTCGATCGTCACGTTAGCACGAAACTGTCCGCTCGATTTCACCTTTGTTTGGCCAAGTCCAGATATCACCAAGTTGTCGTCGTATTTCTCGATGTTAAACGCCATAAACTGGTCGTCGGCCACTAGATTCGCACATGATCCTGTGTCTAGTAATGTCTTGACTTGAAAACACGTTTCCCATCATTTTCATGGGTTTTTCTGCACTTTCAACAAACTAAATCTTTTGTTGTTGTTTTGAATGTGAAACATTCCGCCATGTTCTCCGTTTTCATTGTCAAACGAACTCTCGCTCCTCATTAGCTGTTGTCGTGTTTTTGACAATCACTTCATGCCGCCGCCCTCAGCTTCATGTTTGGTTGAATTAAATCTTGAGGCGTCGTCTTATTGGCTGGCACCCGGCGCCGCCAAATTTGAATGCATTTCCGCGCTGCTGCCAACAGCGCCATCACGTCTAGCGGAGGATTGTGGAACCTCGACTTTGTGCCTCAAATGTCCGAATGCATTACAGCGAAAACACTTGATTCCTGTGGGACAGTCGCTCGCCATATGGTCATTCTCCCCACAGTTGTAGCACCGTCTCCGCTGCTGACCACCTGTCTGCTGTTTGCCACTCGCCGTTGGTCGTCTCGAACCTTGTCGCTCGCTGGTCTCCTTTGGTGCAGAGCTTCTTTTAGCCTCCTGACCTCTCCTTCATTTGTTCATACAGCTTTAATCTATCTTTGAGTACTGAGTATGCTTAACAGCGCCATAAAGTATAGTCTTGTTTACTTCACTATCTTGAATGCCCTCAACAATGTACTGTATTGCCATTGTCATTACAGACCTAGCGCGCTTGCCCATCTCCTTCATCTTTAGCATGTACTGCATATAGGTTTCTGGGTTCCTTCTTCTAGCTGCCATCAGCTCATGCATCTCTTTGCTGTTGATCTTTTCAGGAACTCTTGTAACAATGCCGCTTTCAGTTCTTTGAAGCCTTTGAACACCTTCTCCGTCTTTAACCATAGTGCTGCTGTATGCCTTCTAGTAGATCTTCTTGCAATAATGAGCTGCTGCTGAGGTGTCCAATTGAATATTTCTGCGTTGTCCTCAATGTCTTCTGCCCACTTCACAGCAGAATAGGTATCGTCATCGCCGTTGAATTTGGTTATGTTGTAGAATCCGTCTAAATAAATTTACAAACAACTTCTCCAGTTTTCCGTCTTATCAGTCGTCTTTTCTGATTCCGTCGTCATTGTGATTGTATCGTCTTCTTTGGTTTATTCGTCTTTTCGTCTTTGAGGTTATGAAAAACCACGCCGGTGCGTCGCTAATTACAGGATGATCCCGGATAATTTAAAATTTGTAGAGGATTATCCTGATTAAATGAAATAATTGGTTTTCAACTCACTTCAGTCTTTTATTTTCACTTTTACTATTTTAGAATATTAATTTCGTCTTATCACTTTCTTCTTCCTTTCACGTACGCCATTCGTCTCCCTCTCCCTCACACATCATTCTATCTCATCTCATTCATCTCAATCAATCATTATGTCATATCTTCCTCTTAGTCTCACTTATCCTTTCTCTCGCCATTTACATCCTACATGTATATTTAAACTTATCTCTAATTATTAATACCATAAGTGGGAGATGCTTAATTATCGGCTTCCGTCATTGGTATGTGGTACGTAGGCTTACCCAATGCGCAACATCAGGCATCCCACCTGTTCATCAATGCATTCAGGATACCGTTACTAGTAGTACGCAATCTATTGAGAAGACCGCACCGTTTCTCAGGATTGCATTGAAACCGTCAATTCGCGCTGTCACAAACATGGCCGATGCACTACAGTGACGCGGTTATCTCTTCAACACCCTGAATGCATTATTATATTGAATTCTGAGAGCATTGTACGACCTTTGCGTATATTTGACCCACATGCAGCATGTATACAAATTTTGACAGTGTGCTTTGAACAGAGTTTCCTTAACTTCATTATTACATTGAGCAAATCTGCGGGCCAGCATATTGCATCGGATGCTCAACGCCCTCCGTTCCCTTTCCATGTCAGTGTCGTCTTTAGATCATCAGTAACCCAGTGACCAAAGCACTGAAGCACTACCACACAATGTTACCGTCGGCAATTCAGAGTACTTATTACCGCATTTAAAGACATCTCGCTCTTTTTGCATTGTACCTGAGTCCATGGTTTACTGCGTTAGATTCGCAAATGGATAGCATTTTCCTCATAGCGTTAATGGAAGGGGCGAGCAACAACATGTCGTCAGCATAGCTGATGTTATTTATACAGACGCCATCTATTGAGCAACCGATTCCGGTGCTACTGAGCGCCTCCATCAACCCATTCATATAAAGTTTAAAAGTCTCGGAGAACTCAGGCCACCTTGTCTCACGCCACAATCTAACCCATACACGTCCGAAAACTTGCCATTCCACCTTACTGTGTTCGTTTGATGATTGTACCAATACCTCAAGAGCGATATTATTTCTGTGTTTCGAGACTGTTAACCTAAATATATATTTTTAACGTTTATATGTATAATTTAAACATATATAAATTTATATACCAATTTTTGATTTTACATTAATTTGCAATACTCCGTACGTGTTTAGTTGGTAAGCCTAATTAAATAAATAAATAATAAGAGGTAGGAGGACGGAAGGAGGCCGATACTAACTTACGAAGACTATGTGAGTAAATTGCTCGAAGAGGGGAGGATCAAGAGTATCTACACGGATACCTAGATGTATAAATAAAATTATGAATCTGAAAGAAGCGAAAGACGAAAGTAAAGATCGTGAAACATGGCGATCTGTTCTGTCTGGCTACCCCATTAGAGACTGTTCGTGAAGGTAAGAAAGTAAGTATGTCAATCGTTTACATAGACTCTACGTCACTACTTAAAAATAATATTAGCACACAATCTACGGCTAATATAACGGCCTGCAATAGCCCACTGTTAGGCGTAGGCCTCTTCGTGAGAGAAGCTTGCCACGCTTTCCAAGCGGATTGGCGATCGGAATACCAGACTCCTTGCACTTTAGACGCTGCTGCCCGTCACCGGTGGTTTTGTTCTGGTCGTTATCGAGAAAGTTATCCTCCAACTGTCGGTAGCACTTGACATTATCAAGGTTTTCCTCTTTGTCGCCTCTTAGGACACTTACTTACAAAGATAAGTATCTTCGCGGACAGTCTCTGACGGGTAGCCAGAGAGAACGATCTGTTCTATCAAGCATCACGATCTCAAGCAATTCAGTCCGGTTCTTTCTAATTCATCATTCATCATCATAATCGAAACCATCACGAGTATTATGTATAACAGATATTAAAAGACATCTCGGTACTACATGCAAATAATGAATTGTAATAATGACAACGCCAGTAAGACACCAAGACGACTGCTTTAAATAAATTCAACGAAATTATATCGTTGGCTTGGACATAACTACGGCGACGGGCTCACCACCTGTCATGTTGTTCCGAAAATATCTTCAGTGGAAAGGGGATCAAAGGGACTTAAATGTCTATACTAGACCTATGTCTACCCTTTTACTGGGAAATGCGTAAAGACATTTAGTTAATTATTATTATTTTATTTATTATAAATTAAAAGTAAGTAACTACTTAAAGTAAATTAAAATAAAATTAAAGGTTGGTAACACACAACCATTTCGTACATACAGGGATGAGTAGAAGAAATGGATACTAACCTGAGATCGTCGATTTTAACGATAGCACTGTAGGTACCAGACATTTGACAACTCAAACGAAGCTGCCTGTGATCGGTATTCTTTATCCTGTTTTACATGGCACTCTAATTTTATAATTTATGGATCATATTAGTCCTCGTAAAATCAGCGACAGAATTCAGACAGAATTTCAAGTCTTCACTTGTACTCGTAAATACCCGTACGAGGCGCCAAAAGGAGAAAAAATCAAGGAGAATTTAACCACAAACTAAAGGCTTTTTAAATGTAATCAATAATAATAAAGAAATAAGTAATAAATACATGCATAGATAGGGACAACGTCATATACATTGCTCTATTTCAAAATAAGTAGCTTAATCACTTGTGTTATGGAATCAAAAACAACGAAGATACCACAAACACCCAGGCCCGATGAAATGGAGAAAAAGTGTTTTCTACATTGAGGCGACCTGGAAATTGAAACCGGTTCTTCAGAGCTGGCGATACCATGAAAACCGGCGTGTACCGCCACTCCTCCACGGAGCTCTGCGAAGAGATGAGAGTCTAGCATAAGGAGAGAGGAAGAAAAAACGACACATTGTTAGTTCCTAATAAAGTACTCTGTGATTAGCCGTGGTTGTATCGGCTTAAAAATATGTCACTCCCTTTCTTCCCGTGGGTTTCGTAAGAGGCGACTGATGGAAAAGCCTTAACAATATTAATGGCTATCGACAGATGGCGGTTATAACAAACCGTCTCAACGCCTATGTCTGGCAGTAGATTATTACAGGCTTTTATATATGTAAGTACTCAGTAATTGGTTAATTTGTTGAAGCCCGTTCAACTATTTATAATTATTTTCCTAGTCCTCACGAAACATACCAATAAGGAGTCCAGTGGAAGTGTTTTAAAGCGCCTGTCGCTTTCCTTGGTGCAACGTATCGATCGTATTGTTTAACCGGATTTGTTCGATAATATTATGGCAAGCTCCTAGTTTATTATGCATATATGCGTCGCTACCTCAGTATATTACGACTTATAATACAATCCTCAAAGTTAAAGTCCGCGTTGTCTTGTTTAAACCAAACATGTGCCAGTAATAGGCTAATATTTTTAATGATTTCCCAAAGGTAAATATCTGTTTTATGAGTCACAGGCAACACCAGCAGCGCCACAAATTCCTATTTTCCTTTCAGAAGATAATGTAAGAAGGAAAACGGGAAAAGGAAACACACGCAAGATACTTCAACCCAGTGTTCTTTAAAATCCATTCAGGCTCCAGCAGAAGCCTTTTCTTACCAAATAAGACAGTAAACCTTTCTGCGAAATTCCCGATATCAACTTTCTTCAGAGCCACGATAGCTGAGTGATTATGTGATCAGAATTCGAGTCAAGAGATCCGAGTTCGAACCCCTGGCGTTGGGTTCGTACCAATGATTTTTTACAAAACTTTATATATTATTATATATTATTCAAAGCCTAGCAATTTTGTGGTATGGTAAAAGAAAGCGGCTAATCTTTTTTAATATCTTTTTTATTTTTCGTTCTTTGCTTTTATAAGGTAAGTAATTAATCGAACATTTCTAAAAGTTTGTAAAAAGCGACATCTATTGACATCAATGTCAAATTCTATTTCTTCCAGGGAAGTGCTAGAAAGTGACATTTGGTAAAAGTTTGCACCATCTGTCAATGATTATAGTAAAACTTTTAATTCTATAAGAGACGTTGCAGTATAAAATTGTTGTAGATATGAGCACTAAGGCAGCAAAACCTGTAATAAAATGTAATACATCACATTCTGCTACTGATAAGGAGTGT
Organism: Sericinus montela; assembly: GCA_029286605.1. Taxonomy (NCBI): domain Eukaryota; kingdom Metazoa; phylum Arthropoda; class Insecta; order Lepidoptera; family Papilionidae; genus Sericinus; species Sericinus montela. The sequence continues at coordinate 40,401 of JAGSMR010001200.1, read as the reverse complement.
AGTGTAAGAAAAAGCACAGATTAAATTATTAATAATATAAAATAATAAAATAAATAAATAAATATCTTCACGCAATTCCCAATACAAGAATAGACAGAGGTCTAGTCTAGACAATTAAGTCCCTTCGACCCACCTTCCACCGAAGATATTACTGAGAAAGAAAAGCGTTATTATAAATTATATTATTCAAAAGCATCAGTATCGGCTTAAAATTATGCCACTCGCTATCTTCTCGTGGTTGTTGCTCGTGGTGGCATGACGATGTCAATGGGCCGACAGATGGCGGGTAAACCATCTCGTAATAATACAAGACCAAAATAACCTGACCCCCGACAAGCAGCGGCGTTTATAGCGCAAGATTTCTCCGATCGCCAATCGGCTTGACGATTATGGCGATTATAGCAAACCCTCCCACGGAGAGGCCTATGTCCGACAGTAAACGGTTACGGGCCGTTATTCATGTATGAAAGTACTCTGGAATTGGTTAATTTGACGGAGACAATTAAAAAATTTCAAGACTTTTTACATAGCATTTATAGATTATTCAAAAGTATTCGTTTGTATATATCGTTACAGATTATCCTAGGCTTTAGAAGCACGAGCGTCTATATCTCTATCTTACAGAAAATATGTAATTAAACCAATGCAAAGTTCAAATTAGAAAATCCAGATAGAGCATTTTATACTAGAAAAGGCAATCCTATATCGTCTCATCTTTTTAATATTATATTGGAAGATATATTTAGAAAATAAGACTGCTAGAAGAGGGGTTTACAAATAAATGAAGAAAATTTTACATACTTTGCAGACAAGATAGTACTAAAAAGTAAATGTAAATTTTAAGTGGGAAATAAAATGCTTGATAATAATAACTTTACTTCAATTTTACAACCTTAAAGTCTACTGGGGGACGTAGGAATTATCCGTAAAAAGGAGTTGCGAAATCCTCAAGCGGATTGGTGGTCGGGCTACAGCCCGTTTCCTATGTAATTTATTTTGTTCTGGTATTGTCTATGAGAATATAGTCCGTTTATTTTTTTCAAATGGTACAACCATCTGACAGTAGTCGTTTCCATTTGTACATTTTGCATTGGTTATTCAATTTTCGCTTCATTTGCAATTTACAACATCCATGGGGAAAACGATAGTTGGTTGGTCGGAATTTCGAGTCAAGAGACTTGAGTTTGATCCCCAGAGGGCAGGCTCGTACCAATGGGTTTTTCAAACTTATGTGCGAATTACATCGCTGGCTTCGACATTGATGAGATGGCGATAGGCTCACCACCTGTCACGTTGTCCCATAAATATCTACGGTGGAAGGTGGGTCGATACGACTTAATTGTCTAGACCTCTGTCTATCCCTGTATTGGGAAAGGCGTGAGGATATTTAAACTTATTTACATGGGAATAAAGGGAATGGCCAATTATAAAACTAGTAATTTTTTGACTCAAATACTTTATTTACACAAAATTATGTGAATATTTGCAACACTTGTTAACTAAAAGCTACAGTAATCGAACAGCCCTCTTCCTCGTTTCATGGTACCAAGAACGCTGGCTGCATTTCCACGTTGAATGGCTAGACTTAACTGTTGAGCGATAAAAGAACCAGACCTCTTGTCACCAGCTGCTACGACCAGTCGCGGATACAATTCCTTTAGAAACTGCATCGCGCCGGGACCCCACAAACCGATCGTGTCTACGGCAAATGAAACAAATATTTAGTCTCATTTCAAAATTATACTTGTAATTGGCATTAAATTATTAATATAAAATATTATGAATTAATTGTTTTTATAATAATAATAATGTTTATTCCAAGCCGATGGCCCATATTGTGTTAGTAATTTTCATTAACATTACTTAAAAACGATTGTTAGTACCTTTATAGGTACCTTTATACTAACAATAGTTTTTATCAAATTGTATATTTAAACTTATCTCTTATTATTAATACCATAAGTGGAAGATGCTTAATTATCGGCTTCCGTCATTGGTATGTGGTACGTAGGCTTACCCAATGCGCAACCGTGTAGGCATCCCACCTGTTCATCAATGCATTCAGGATGCCGTTGGTAGTAGTACCCAATCTATTGAGAAGAGAGGCGCACCGTTTTCTCAGGATTGCATTGAAACCGTCAATTCGCGCTGTCACAAACATGGCCGATGCACTACAGTGACGCGGTTATCTCTTCAACACCCTGAATGCATTATTATATTGAATTCTGAGAGCATTGTACGACCTTTGCGTATATTTGACCCACATGCAGCATGTATACAAATTTTGACAGTGTGCTTTGAACAGAGTTTCCTTAACTTCATTATTACATTGAGCAAATCTGCGGGCCAGCATATTGCATCGGATGCTCAACGCCCTCCGTTCCCTTTCCATGTCAGTGTCGTCTTTTAGATCATCAGTAACCCAGTGACCAAAGCACTGAAGCACTACCACACAATGTTACCGTCGGCAATTCAGAGTACTTATTACCGCATTTAAAGACATTTCGCTCTTTTTTGCATTGTACCTGAGTCCATGGTTTACTGCGTTAGACTCGCAAATGGATAGCATTTTCCTCATAGCGTTAATGGAAGGGGCAGGCAACAACATGTCGTCAGCATAGCTGATGTTATTTATACAGACGCCATCTATTGAGCAACCGATTCCGGTGCTACTGAGCGCCTCCATCAACCCATTCATACAAGTTTAAAAAGTCGCGGAGAACTCAGGCCACCTTGTCTCACGCCACAATCTAACCCATACACGTCCGAAAACTTGCCATTCCACCTTACTGTGTTCGTTTGATGATTGTACACCTCAACAGCGATATTATTTCTGTATTTCGAGACTGTTAACCTAATTATATATTTTAACGTTTATGTGTATAATTTAAACATATATAAATTGAAATACCAATTTTTTGATTTTACATTAATTTGCAATACTCCGTACGTGTTTAGTTGGTAAGCCTAATTAAATAAATAAATAATAAGAGGTAGGAGGAAGAAAGGAGGCCGATACTAACTTACGAAGACTATGTGAGTAAATTGTTCGAAGAGGGGAGGATCAAGAGTACCTACTCGGATACCTAGATGTATAAAAAAAATTATGAATCTGAAAGAAGCGAAAGACGAAAGTAAAGATCGTGAAACATGGCGATCTGTTCTGTCTGGCTACCCCATTATAGACTGTTCGTGAAGGTAAGTAAGTAAGTATTTCAATCGTTTACACAGACTCTACGTCACTGCTTAAAATAATACAAGCACACCATCAACGGCTAATCTGTTTATAACAGCCTGCAATAGCCCACTGTTAGGCGTAGGCCTCTCCGTGAGAGAAGCTTGCCACGCTTTCCAAGCGGATTGGCGATCAGAATACCAGACTCCTTGCACTTTAGACGCTGCTGCCCGTCACCGGTGGTTTTGTTCTGGTCTTTATCGAGAAAGTTATCCCTTCAACTGTCGGTAGCACTTGACATTATCAATGCTTTCCTCTTTGTCGCCTCTTAGGACACTTACTTAAAAGATAAGTAATTTACTCATATGGTCTTAATTACTTAAATCGATACCATCACGAGTAATATGTAACAGATATTAAAAGACATCTCGGTACTACATGCAAATAAAGAATTGTAATAATGACAACGCCAGTAAGACACCAAGACGACTGCTTTAAATAAATTCAACGAAATTATATCGTTGGCTTGGACATAACTACGGCGACGGGCTCACCACCTCTCATGTTCTCCCGAAAATATCTTCAGTGGAAAGGGGTCAAAGGACTTAAATGTCTATACTAGACCTATGTCTACCCTTTTACTGGGAAATGCGTAAAGACATTTAGTTAATTATTATTATTTTATTTATTATAAATTAAAAGTAAGTAACTACTTAAAGTAAATAAATAAAATTAAAGGTTGGTAACACACAACCATTTCATACAGGGATGAGTAGAAGAAATGGATACTAACCTGAGATCGTCGATTTTAACGATAGCACTGTAGGTACCAGACATTTGACAACTCAAACGAAGCTGCCTGTGATCGGTATTCTTTATCCTGTTTTTATTTGGTACTCTAATTTTATAATTTATGGATTATATTATTCCCTCGTAAAATCAGCGACAGAATTCAGACAGAATTTCAAGTCTTCACTTGTACTCGTAAATACCCGTACGAGGCGCCAAAAGGAGAAAATATCAAGGAGAATTTAACCACAAACTAAAGGCTTTTTAAATGTTATCAATAATAATAAAGAAATAAGTAATAAATACATGCATAGATAGGGGACAACGTCATATACATTGCTCTATTTCAAAATAAGTAGCTTAAGAGAAGTTGAAACGTAAAAAACGAAGTTGTTAAAAAAAGTAGAAATTGAAACCTGTACTTCAGAGCTGGCGACACCATGAAAACCGGCGTGTACCGTCACTCCTCCACGGAGCTCTGCGAAGAGATGAGAGTCTAGCATAAGGAGAGAGGAAGAAAAACGACACATTATTAGTTCCCAATAAAGTACTCTGTGATTAGCCGTGGTTGTATCGGCTTAAAAATATATCACTCCTTTCTTCCCGTGGGTGTCGTAGAGGCGACTGATGGAAAAGCCTTAACAATATTAATGGCTATCGACAAATGGCGCGAAAAATACCAGTCTGAAATAATTAGACCGGTGACGGACTGCAGGGTTTATAGCGCAATATGTCTGCGATCGCCAAACGTCTGACAAGCATGGCGGTTATAACAAACCGTCTCAACGCCTATGTCTGACAGTAGGCTTTTATACATGTAAGTTCTCAGTAATTGGTTAATTTATTGAAGCCCGTCAACTATTTATAATTTTTTCCAGTCGTTTCCATTTGTACATATTGCATTGGTTATTCAATTTTCGCTTCATTTGCAATTTACAACATCCATGGGGAAACGATATATGATATACGGTGGAAGGTGGGTCGATACGACTTAACTGTCTAGACCTCTGTCTATCCCTGTATTGGGAAAGGTGTGAGGATATTTATACTTATTTACATGGGAATAAAGGGAATGGCCAATTATAAAACTAGTAATTTTTTCTCAAATACTTTATTTACTGAAACAAAATTATGATAATATTTGCAATACTTGTTAACTAAAAGCTACAGTAATTGAACAGCACTCTTCCTCGTTTCATGGTACCAAGAACGCTGGCAGCATTTCCACGTTGAATGGCTAGACTTAACTGTTGAGCGATAAAAGAACCAGACCTCTTGTCACCAGCTGCTACGACCAGTCGCGGATAAAATTCCTTTATAAACTGCATCGCGCCGGACCCCACAAACCGATCGTCTCTACGGCAAATGAAACAAATATTTAGTCTCATTTCAAAGACTATAATTATACTTGTAATTGGCATTAAATTAAATAATAATGTTTATTTCAAGCCGATGGCCCATATTGTGTTAGTAATTTTCATTAACATTGCTTAAAACTATTGTTAGTACCTTTATAGGTACTAACAATAGTTTTAACAAATTGTATATTTAAACTTATCTCTAATTATTAATACCATAAGTGGGAGATGCTTAATTATCGGCTTCCGTCATTGGTATGTGGTACGTAGGCTTACCCAATGCGCAACATCAGGCATCCCACCTGTTCATCAATGCATTCAGGATACCGTTACTAGTAGTACGCAATCTATTGAGAAGACCGCACCGTTTCCTCAGGATTGCATTGAAACCGTCAATTCGCGCCGCCACAAACATGGCCGATGCACTAAAGTGACGCGGTAATCTCATCAACACCCTGAATGCATTATTATATTGAATTCGTGCAATTTGCTCATATGGTCTTAATTACTTAAATCGAAACCATCACGAGTATTATGTATAACAGATATTAAAAGACATCTCGGTACTACATGCAAATAAAGAATTGTAATAATGACAACGCCAGTAAGACACCAAGACGACTGCTTTAAATAAATTCAACGAAATTATATCGTTGGCTTGGACATAACTACGGCGACGGGCTCACCACCTGTCATGTTGTTCCGAAAATATCTTCAGTGGAAAGGGGATCAAAGGGACTTAAATGTCTATACTAGACCTATGTCTACCCTTTTACTGGGAAATGCGTAAAGATATTTATTTATTTATTATAAATTAAAAGTAAGTAACTACTTAAAGTAAATTAAAATAAAATTAAAGGTTGGTAACACACAACCATTTTATACAGGGATGAGTAGAAGAAATGGATACTAACCTGAGATCGTCGATTTTAACAATAGCACTGTAGGTACCAGACATTTGACAACTCAAACGAAGCTGCCTGTGATCGGTATTCTTTATCCTGTTTTCATATGGTACTCTAATTTTATAATTTATGGATCATATTAGTCCCTCGTAAAATCAGCGACAGAATTCAGACAGAATTTCAAGCCTTCACTTGTACTCGTAAATACCCGTACGAGGCGCCAAAAGGAGAAAAATCAAGGAGAATTTAACCACAACCACAAATAAAGGCTTTTAAATGTAATCAATTATAATAAAGAAATAAGTAATAAATACATGCATAGATAGGGACAACGTCATATACATTGCTCTATTTCAAAATAAGTAGCTTAATCACTTGTGTTATGGAATCAGAAACAACGAAGATACCACAAACACCCAGACCCGATAAAATGGAGAAAAAGTGTTTTCTACCGACCGGAAATAGAAACCGGTACTTCAGAGCTGGCGACACCACAGCGAAACTATTGTTAGTACCTTTATAGGTACTAACAATAGTTTTCAACAAATTGTATATTTAAACTTATCTCTAATTATTAATACCATAAGTGGGAGATGCTTAATTATCGGCTTCCGTCATTGGTATGTGGTACGTAGGCTTACCCAATGCGCAACATCAGGCATCCCACCTGTTCATCAATGCATTCAGGATACCGTTACTAGTAGTACGCAATCTATTGAGAAGACCGCACCGTTTCCTCAGGATTGCATTGAAACCGTCAATTCGCGCCGCCACAAACATGGCCGATGCACTAAAGTGACGCGGTAATCTCATCAACACCCTGAATGCATTATTATATTGAATTCGTGCAATTTGCTCATATGGTCTTAATTACTTAAATCGATACCATCACGAGTAATATGTATAACAGATATTAAAAGACATCTCGGTACTACATGCAAATAAAGAATTGTAATAATGACAACGCCAGTAAGACACCAAGACGACTTCTTTAAATAAATTCAACGAAATTATATCGTTGGCTTGGACATAACTACGGCGACGGGCTCACCACCTGTCATGTTGTCCCGAAAATATCTTCAGTGGAAAGGGGTCAAAGGGACTTAAATGTCTATACTAGACCTATGTCTACCCTTTTACTGGGAAATGCGTAAAGATATTTATTTATTTATTATAATTTAAAAGAAAGTTACTACTTAAAGTAAATTAAAATAAAATTAAAGGTTGGTAACACACAACCATTTTATACAGGGATGAGTAGAAGAAATGGATACTAACCTGAGATCGTCGATTTTAACAATAGCACTGTAGGTACCAGACATTTGACAACTCAAACGAAGCTGCCTGAGATCGGTATTCTTTATCCTGTTTTCATATGGTACTCTAATTTTATAATTTATGGATTATATTAGTCCATCGTAAAATCAGCGACAGAATTCAGACAGAATTTCAAGCCTTCACTTGTACTCGTAAATACCCGTACGAGGCGCCAAAAGGAGAAAAAATCAAGGAGAATTTAACCACAACCACAAATCAAGGCTTTTAAATGTAATCAATTATAATAAAGAAATAAGTAATGAATACATGCATAGATAGGGACAACGTCATATACATTGCTCTATTTCAAAATAAGTAGCTTAATCACTTGTGTTATGGAATCAGAAACAACGAAGATACCACAAACACCCAGGCCCGATAAAATGGAGAAAAAGTGTTTTCTACCGACCGGAAATAGAAACCGGTACTTCAGAGCTGGCGACACCACAGCGAAACTATTGTTAGTACCTTTATAGGTACTAACAATAGTTTTTAACAAATTGTATATTTAAACTTATCTCTAATTATTAATACCATAAGTGGGAGATGCTTAATTATCGGCTTCCGTCATTGGTATGTGGTACGTAGGCTTACCCAATGCGCAACATCAGGCATCCCACCTGTTCATCAATGCATTCAGGATACCGTTACTAGTAGTACGCAATCTATTGAGAAGACCGCACCGTTTCCTCAGGATTGCATTGAAACCGTCAATTCGCGCCGCCACAAACATGGCCGATGCACTAAAGTGACGCGGTAATCTCATCAACACCCTGAATGCATTATTATATTGAATTCGTGCAATTTGCTCATATGGCCTTAATTATTTAAATCGATACCATCACGAGTAATATGTATAACAGATATTAAAAGACATCTCGGTACTACATGCAAATAAAGAATTGTAATAATGACAACGCCAGTATGACACCAAGACGACTGCTTTAAATAAATTCAACGAAATTATATCGTTGGCTTGGACATAACTACGGCGACGGGCTCACCACCTGTCATGTTGTCCCGAAAATATCTTCAGTGGAAAGGGGTCAAAGGACTTAAATGTCTATACTAGACCTATGTCTACCCTTTTACTGGGAAATGCGTAAAGATATTTATTTATTTATTATAAATTAAAAGTAAGTAACTACTTAAAGTAAATTAAAATAAAATTAAAGGTTGGTAACACACAACCATTTTATACAGGGATGAGTAGAAGAAATGGATACTAACCTGAGATCGTCGATTTTAACAATAGCACTGTAGGTACCAGACATTTGACAACTCAAACGAAGCTGCCTGAGATCGGTATTCTTTATCCTGTTTTCATATGGTACTCTAATTTTATAATTTATGGATTATATTAGTCCATCGTAAAATCAGCGACAGAATTCAGACAGAATTTCAAGCCTTCACTTGTACTCGTAAATACCCGTACGAGGCGCCAAAAGGAGAAAAAAATCAAGGAGAATTTAACCACAACCACAAATAAAGGCTTTTAAATGTAATCAATTATAATAAAGAAATAAGTAATAAATACATGCATAGATAGGGACAACGTCATATACATTGCTCTATTTCAAAATAAGTAGCTTAATCACTTGTGTTATGGAATCAGAAACAACGAAGATACCACAAACACCCAGACCCGATAAAATGGAGAAAAGTGTTTTCTACCGACCGGAAATAGAAACCGGTACTTCAGAGCTGGCGACACCACAGCGAAACTATTGTTAGTACCTTTATAGGTACTAACAATAGTTTTCAACAAATTGTATATTTAAACTTATCTCTAATTATTAATACCATAAGTGGGAGATGCTTAATTATCGGCTTCCGTCATTGGTATGTGGTACGTAGGCTTACCCAATGCGCAACATCAGGCATCCCACCTGTTCATCAATGCATTCAGGATACCGTTACTAGTAGTACGCAATCTATTGAGAAGACCGCACCGTTTCCTCAGGATTGCATTGAAACCGTCAATTCGCGCCGCCACAAACATGGCCGATGCACTACAGTGACGCGGTAATCTCATCAACACCCTGAATGCATTATTATATTGAATTCTGAGAGCATTGTACGACCTTTGCGTATATTTGACCCACATGCAGCATGTATACAAATTTTGACAGTGTGCTTTGAACAGAGTTTCCTTAACTTCATTATTACATTGAGCAAATCTGCGGGCCAGCATATTGCATCGGATGCTCAACGCCCTCCGTTCCTTTCCATGTCAGTGTCGTCTTTTAGATCATCAGTAACCCAGTGACCAAAGCACTGAAGCACTACCACACAATGTTACCGTCGGCAATTCAGAGTACTTATTACCGCATTTAAAGACATCTCGGTACTACATGCAAATAAAGAATTGTAATAATGACAACGCCAGTATGACACCAAGACGACTGCTTTAAATAAATTCAACGAAATTATATCGTTGGCTTGGACATAACTACGGCGACGGGCTCACCACCTGTCATGTTGTCCCGAAAATATCTTCAGTGGAAAGGGGTCAAAGGACTTAAATGTCTATACTAGACCTATGTCTACCCTTTTACTGGGAAATGCGTAAAGATATTTATTTATTTATTATAAATTAAAAGTAAGTAACTACTTAAAGTAAATTAAAATAAAATTAAAGGTTGGTAACACACAACCATTTTATACAGGGATGAGTAGAAGAAATGGATACTAACCTGAGATCGTCGATTTTAACAATAGCACTGTAGGTACCAGACATTTGACAACTCAAACGAAGCTGCCTGAGATCGGTATTCTTTATCCTGTTTTCATATGGTACTCTAATTTTATAATTTATGGATTATATTAGTCCATCGTAAAATCAGCGACAGAATTCAGACAGAATTTCAAGCCTTCACTTGTACTCGTAAATACCCGTACGAGGCGCCAAAAGGAGAAAAATCAAGGAGAATTTAACCACAACCACAAATAAAGGCTTTTTAAATGTAATCAATTATAATAAAGAAATAAGTAATGAATACATGCATAGATAGGGACAACGTCATATACATTGCTCTATTTCAAAATAAGTAGCTTAATCACTTGTGTTATGGAATCAGAAACAACGAAGATACCACAAACACCCAGACCCGATAAAATGGAGAAAAGTGTTTTCTACCGACCGGAAATAGAAACCGGTATCAGAGCTGGCGACACCACAGCGAAACTATTGTTAGTACCTTTATAGGTACTAACAATAGTTTTTAACAAATTGTATATTTAAACTTATCTCTAATTATTAATACCATAAGTGGGAGATGCTTAATTATCGGCTTCCGTCATTGGTATGTGGTACGTAGGCTTACCCAATGCGCAACATCAGGCATCCCACCTGTTCATCAATGCATTCAGGATACCGTTACTAGTAGTACGCAATCTATTGAGAAGACCGCACCGTTTCCTCAGGATTGCATTGAAACCGTCAATTCGCGCTGCCACAAACATGGCCGATGCACTAAAGTGACGCGGTAATCTCTTCAACACCCTGAATGCATTATTATATTGAATTCTGAGAGCATTGTACGACCTTTGCGTATATTTGACCCACATGCAGCATGTATACAAATTTTGACAGTGTGCTTTGAATAGAGTTTCCTTAACTTCATTATTACATTGAGCAAATCTGCGGGCCAGCATATTGCATCGGATGCTCAACGCCCTCCGTTCCCTTTCCATGTCAGTGTCGTCTTTTAGATCATCAGTAACCCAGTGACCAAAGCACTGAAGCACTACCACACAATGTTACCGTCGGCAATTCAGAGTACTTATTACCGCATTTAAAGACATCTCGCTCTTTTGCATTGTACCTGAGTCCATGGTTTACTGCGTTAGATTCGCAAATGGATAGCATTTTCCTCATAGCGTTAATGGAAGGGCAGGCAACAACATGTCGTCAGCATAGCTGATGTTATTTATACAGACGCCATCTATTGAGCAACCGATTCCGGTGCTACTGAGCGCCTCCATCAACCCATTCATATAAAGTTTAAAAAGTCTCGGAGAACTCAGGCCACCTTGTCTCACGCCACAATCTAACCCATACACGTCCGAAAAATTGCCATTCCACCTTACTGTGTTCGTTTGATAATTGTACACCTCAACAGCGATATTATTTCTGTGTTTCGAGACTGTTAACCTAAATATATATTTTTAACGTTTATATGTATAATTTAAACATATATAAATTTATATACCAATTTTTGATTTTACATTAATTTGCAATACTCCGTACGTGTTTAGTTGGTAAGCCTAATTAAATAAATAAATAATAAGAGGTAGGAGGAAGAAAGGAGGCCGATACTAACATACGAAGACTATGTGAGTAAATTGTTCGAAGAGGGGAGGATCAAGAGTACCTACTCGGATACCTAGATGTATAAAAAAAATTATGAATCTGAAAGAAGCGAAAGACGAAACTAAAGATCGTGAAACATGGCGATCTGTTCTGTCTGGCTACCCCATTAGAGACTGTTCGTGAAGGTAAGTAAGTAAGTATTTCAATCGTTTACATAGACTCTACGTCACTGCTTAAAATAATACAAGCACACCATCAACGGCTAATCTGTTTATAACGGCCTGCAATAGCCCACTGTTAGGCGTAGGCCTCTCCGTGAGAGAAGCTTGCCACGCTTTCCAAGCGGATTGGCGATCAGAATACCAGACTCCTTGCACTTTAGACGCTGCTGCCCGTCACCGGTGGTTTTGTTCTGGTCTTTATCGAGAAAGTTATCCTTCAACTGTCGGTAGCACTTGACATTATCAATGCTTTCCTCTTTGTCGCCTCTTAGGACACTTACTTAAAAAGATAAGTAATTTACTCATATGGTCTTAATTACTTAAATCGATACCATCACGAGTAATATGTAACAGATATTAAAAGACATCTCGGTACTACATGCAAATAAAGAATTGTAATAATGACAACGCCAGTAAGACACCAAGACGACTGCTTTAAATAAATTCAACGAAATTATATCGTTGGCTTGGACATAACTACGGCGACGGGCTCACCACCTGTCATGTTGTCCTGAAAATATCTTCAGTGGAAAGGGGTCAAAGGACTTAAATGTCTATACTAGACCTATGTCTACCCTTTTACTGGGAAATGCGTAAAGACATTTAGTTAATTATTATTATTTTATTTATTATAATTTAAAAGAAAGTTACTACTTAAAGTAAATTAAAATAAAATTAAAGGTTGGTAACACACAACCATTTTATACAGGGATGAGTAGAAGAAATGGATACTAACCTGAGATCGTCGATTTTAACGATAGCACTGTAGGTACCAGACATTTGACAACTCAAACGAAGCTGCCTGTGATCGGTATTCTTTATCCTGTTTTTATTTGGTACTCTAATTTTATAATTTATGGATTATATTATTCCCTCGTAAAATCAGCGACAGAATTCAGACAGAATTTCAAGCCTTCACTTGTACTCGTAAATACCCGTACGAGGCGCCAAAAGGAGAAAAATCAAGGAGAATTTAACCACAAACTAAAGGCTTTTTAAATGTTATCAATAATAATAAAGAAATAAGTAATAAATACATGCATAGATAGGGGACAACGTCATATACATTGCTCTATTTCAAAATAAGTAGCTTAAGAGAAGTTGAAACGTAAAAAACGAAGTTGTTAAAAAAAGTAGAAATTGAAACCTGTACTTCAGAGCTGGCGACACCATGAAAACCGGCGTGTACCGTCACTCCTCCACGGAGCTCTGCGAAGAGATGAGAGTCTAGCATGAGGAGAGAGGAAGAAAAAACGACACATTATTAGTTCCCAATAAAGTACTCTGTGATTAGCCGTGGTTGTATCGGCTTAAAAATATGTCACTCCCTTTCTTCCCGTGGGTGTCGTAAGAGGCGACTGATGGAAAAGCCTTAACAATATTAATGGCTATCGACAAATGGCGCGAAAAATACCAGTCTGAAATAATTAGACCGGTGACGGACTGCAGGGTTTATAGCGCAATATGTCTGCGATCGCCAAACGTCTGACAAGCATGGCGGTTATAACAAACCGTCTCAACGCCTATGTCTGACAGTAGGCTTTTATACATGTAAGTTCTCAGTAATTGGTTAATTTATTGAAGCCCGTCAACTATTTATAATTTTTTTCCAGTCGTTTCCATTTGTACATATTGCATTGGTTATTCAATTTTCGCTTCATTTGCAATTTACAACATCCATGGGGAAAACGATAAATGATATACGGTGGAAGGTGGGTCGATACGACTTAACTGTCTAGACCTCTGTCTATCCCTGTATTGGGAAAGGCGTGAGGATATTTATACTTATTTACATGGGAATAATAGGAATGGCCAATTATAAAACTAGTAATTTTTTCTCAAATACTTTATTTACTGAAACAAAATTATGATAATATTTGCAATACTTGTTAACTAAAAGCTACATTAATTGAACAGCACTCTTCCTCGTTTCATGGTACCAAGAACGCTGGCTGCATTTCCACGTTGAATGGCTAGACTTAACTGTTGAGCGATAAAAGAACCAGACCTCTTGTCACCAGCTGCTACGACCAGTCGCGGATAAAATTCCTTTATAAACTGCATCGCGCCGGGACCCCACAAACCAATCGTCTCTACGGCAAATGAAACAAATATTTAGTCTCATTTCAAAGACTATAATTATACTTGTAATTGGCATTAAATTAAATAATAATGTTTATTTCAAGCCGATGGCCCATATTGTGTTAGTAATTTTCATTAACATTGCTTAAAACTATTGTTAGTACCTTTATAGGTACTAACAATAGTTTCAACAAATTGTATATTTAAACTTATCTCTAATTATTAATACCATAAGTGGGAGATGCTTAATTATCGGCTTCCGTCATTGGTATGTGGTACGTAGGCTTACCCAATGCGCAACATCAGGCATCCCACCTGTTCATCAATGCATTCAGGATACCGTTACTAGTAGTACGCAATCTATTGAGAAGACCGCACCGTTTCCTCAGGATTGCATTGAAACCGTCAATTCGCGCTGCCACAAACATGGCCGATGCACTAAAGTGACGCGGTAATCTCATCAACACCCTGAATGCATTATTATATTGAATTCGTGCAATTTGCTCATATGGCCTTAATTATTTAAATCGATACCATCACGAGTAATATGTATAACAGATATTAAAAGACATCTCGGTACTACATGCAAATAAAGAATTGTAATAATGACAACGCCAGTAAGACACCAAGACGACTTCTTTAAATAAATTCAACGAAATTATATCGTTGGCTTGGACATAACTACGGCGACGGGCTCACCACCTGTCATGTTGTCCCGAAAATATCTTCAGTGGAAAGGGGTCAAAGGACTTAAATGTCTATACTAGACCTATGTCTACCCTTTTACTGGGAAATGCGTAAAGATATTTATTTATTTATTATAATTTAAAAGAAAGTTACTACTTAAAGTAAATTAAAATAAAATTAAAGGTTGGTAACACACAACCATTTTATACAGGGATGAGTAGAAGAAATGGATACTAACCTGAGATCGTCGATTTTAACAATAGCACTGTAGGTACCAGACATTTGACAACTCAAACGAAGCTGCCTGTGATCGGTATTCTTTATCCTGTTTTCATATGGTACTCTAATTTTATAATTTATGGATTATATTAGTCCATCGTAAAATCAGCGACAGAATTCAGACAGAATTTCAAGTCTTCACTTGTACTCGTAAATACCCGTACGAGGCGCCAAAAGGAGAAAAAATCAAGGAGAATTTAACCACAAACTAAAGGCTTTTTAAATGTTATCAATAATAATAAAGAAATAAGTAATAAATACATGCATAGATAGGGGACAACGTCATATACATTGCTCTATTTCAAAATAAGTAGCTTAAGAGAAGTTGAAACGTAAAAAACGAAGTTGTTAAAAAAAGTAGAAATTGAAACCTGTACTTCAGAGCTGGCGACACCATGAAAACCGGCGTGTACCGTCACTCCTCCACGGAGCTCTGCGAAGAGATGAGAGTCTAGCATGAGGAGAGAGGAAGAAAAAACGACACATTATTAGTTCCCAATAAAGTACTCTGTGATTAGCCGTGGTTGTATCGGCTTAAAAATATGTCACTCCCTTTCTTCCCGTGGGTGTCGTAAGAGGCGACTGATGGAAAAGCCTTAACAATATTAATGGCTATCGACAAATGGCGCGAAAAATACCAGTCTGAAATAATTAGACCGGTGACGGACTGCAGGGTTTATAGCGCAATATGTCTGCGATCGCCAAACGTCTGACAAGCATGGCGGTTATAACAAACCGTCTCAACGCCTATGTCTGACAGTAGGCTTTTATACATGTAAGTTCTCAGTAATTGGTTAATTTATTGAAGCCCGTCAACTATTTATAATTTTTTTCCAGTCGTTTCCATTTGTACATATTGCATTGGTTATTCAATTTTCGCTTCATTTGCAATTTACAACATCCATGGGGAAAACGATAAATGATATACGGTGGAAGGTGGGTCGATACGACTTAACTGTCTAGACCTCTGTCTATCCCTGTATTGGGAAAGGCGTGAGGATATTTATACTTATTTACATGGGAATAATAGGAATGGCCAATTATAAAACTAGTAATTTTTTCTCAAATACTTTATTTACTGAAACAAAATTATGATAATATTTGCAATACTTGTTAACTAAAAGCTACAGTAATTGAACAGCACTCTTCCTCGTTTCATGGTACCAAGAACGCTGGCTGCATTTCCACGTTGAATGGCTAGACTTAACTGTTGAGCGATAAAAGAACCAGACCTCTTGTCACCAGCTGCTACGACCAGTCGCGGATAAAATTCCTTTAGAAACTGCATCGCGCCGGGACCCCACAAACCGATCGTCTCTACGGCAAATGAAACAAATATTTAGTCTCATTTCAAAGACTATAATTATACTTGTAATTGGCATTAAATTAAATAATAATGTTTATTTCAAGCCGATGGCCCATATTGTGTTAGTAATTTTCATTAACATTGCTTAAAACTATTGTTAGTACCTTTATAGGTACTAACAATAGTTTTCAACAAATTGTATATTTAAACTTATCTCTAATTATTAATACCATAAGTGGGAGATGCTTAATTATCGGCTTCCGTCATTGGTATGTGGTACGTAGGCTTACCCAATGCGCAACATCAGGCATCCCACCTGTTCATCAATGCATTCAGGATACCGTTACTAGTAGTACGCAATCTATTGAGAAGACCGCACCGTTTCCTCAGGATTGCATTGAAACCGTCAATTCGCGCCGCCACAAACATGGCCGATGCACTAAAGTGACGCGGTAATCTCATCAACACCCTGAATGCATTATTATATTGAATTCGTGCAATTTGCTCATATGGCCTTAATTATTTAAATCGATACCATCACGAGTAATATGTATAACAGATATTAAAAGACATCTCGGTACTACATGCAAATAAAGAATTGTAATAATGACAACGCCAGTATGACACCAAGACGACTTCTTTAAATAAATTCAACGAAATTATATCGTTGGCTTGGACATAACTACGGCGACGGGCTCACCACCTGTCATGTTGTCCCGAAAATATCTTCAGTGGAAAGGGGGTCAAAGGGACTTAAATGTCTATACTAGACCTATGTCTACCCTTTTACTGGGAAATGCGTAAAGATATTTATTTATTTATTATAATTTAAAAGAAAGTTACTACTTAAAGTAAATTAAAATAAAATTAAAGGTTGGTAACACACAACCATTTTATACAGGGATGAGTAGAAGAAATGGATACTAACCTGAGATCGTCGATTTTAACAATAGCACTGTAGGTACCAGACATTTGACAACTCAAACGAAGCTGCCTGAGATCGGTATTCTTTATCCTGTTTTCATATGGTACTCTAATTTTATAATTTATGGATTATATTAGTCCATCGTAAAATCAGCGACAGAATTCAGACAGAATTTCAAGCCTTCACTTGTACTCGTAAATACCCGTACGAGGCGCCAAAAGGAGAAAAATCAAGGAGAATTTAACCACAACCACAAATAAAGGCTTTTTAAATGTAATCAATTATAATAAAGAAATAAGTAATGAATACATGCATAGATAGGGACAACGTCATATACATTGCTCTATTTCAAAATAAGTAGCTTAATCACTTGTGTTATGGAATCAGAAACAACGAAGATACCACAAACACCCAGACCCGATAAAATGGAGAAAAAGTGTTTTCTACCGACCGGAAATAGAAACCGGTACTTCAGAGCTGGCGACACCACAGCGAAACTATTGTTAGTACCTTTATAGGTACTAACAATAGTTTTTAACAAATTGTATATTTAAACTTATCTCTAATTATTAATACCATAAGTGGGAGATGCTTAATTATCGGCTTCCGTCATTGGTATGTGGTACGTAGGCTTACCCAATGCGCAACATCAGGCATCCCACCTGTTCATCAATGCATTCAGGATACCGTTACTAGTAGTACGCAATCTATTGAGAAGACCGCACCGTTTCCTCAGGATTGCATTGAAACCGTCAATTCGCGCCGCCACAAACATGGCCGATGCACTAAAGTGACGCGGTAATCTCATCAACACCCTGAATGCATTATTATATTGAATTCGTGCAATTTGCTCATATGGCCTTAATTATTTAAATCGATACCATCACGAGTAATATGTATAACAGATATTAAAAGACATCTCGGTACTACATGCAAATAAAGAATTGTAATAATGACAACGCCAGTATGACACCAAGACGACTTCTTTAAATAAATTCAACGAAATTATATCGTTGGCTTGGACATAACTACGGCGACGGGCTCACCACCTGTCATGTTGTCCCGAAAATATCTTCAGTGGAAAGGGGGTCAAAGGGACTTAAATGTCTATACTAGACCTATGTCTACCCTTTTACTGGGAAATGCGTAAAGATATTTATTTATTTATTATAATTTAAAAGAAAGTTACTACTTAAAGTAAATTAAAATAAAATTAAAGGTTGGTAACACACAACCATTTTATACAGGGATGAGTAGAAGAAATGGATACTAACCTGAGATCGTCGATTTTAACAATAGCACTGTAGGTACCAGACATTTGACAACTCAAACGAAGCTGCCTGAGATCGGTATTCTTTATCCTGTTTTCATATGGTACTCTAATTTTATAATTTATGGATTATATTAGTCCATCGTAAAATCAGCGACAGAATTCAGACAGAATTTCAAGCCTTCACTTGTACTCGTAAATACCCGTACGAGGCGCCAAAAGGAGAAAAAATCAAGGAGAATTTAACCACAACCACAAATAAAGGCTTTTTAAATGTAATCAATTATAATAAAGAAATAAGTAATGAATACATGCATAGATAGGGACAACGTCATATACATTGCTCTATTTCAAAATAAGTAGCTTAATCACTTGTGTTATGGAATCAGAAACAACGAAGATACCACAAACACCCAGACCCGATAAAATGGAGAAAAAGTGTTTTCTACCGACCGGAAATAGAAACCGGTACTTCAGAGCTGGCGACACCACAGCGAAACTATTGTTAGTACCTTTATAGGTACTAACAATAGTTTCCTTTATAGGTACTAACAATAGTTTTTAACAAATTGTATATTTAAACTTATCTCTAATTATTAATACCATAAGTGGGAGATGCTTAATTATCGGCTTCCGTCATTGGTATGTGGTACGTAGGCTTACCCAATGCGCAACATCAGGCATCCCACCTGATGTTGCAATGTACGCAATCTATTGAAAAGACCGCACCGTTTCCTCAGGATTGCATTGAAACCGTAAATTCGCGCTGCCACAAACATGGCCGATGCACTACAGTGACGCGGTAATCTCTTCAACACCCTGAATGCATTATTATATTGAATTCTGAGAGCATTGTACGACCTTTGCGTATATTTGACCCACATGCAGCATGTATACAAATTTTGACAGTGTGCTTTGAATAGAGTTTCCTTAACTTCATTATTACATTGAGCAAATCTGCGGGCCAGCATATTGCATCGGATGCTCAACGCCCTCCGTTCCCTTTCCATGTCAGTGTCGTCTTTTAGATCATCAGTAACCCAGTGACCAAAGCACTGAAGCACTACCACACAATGTTACCGTCGGCAATTCAGAGTACTTATTACCGCATTTAAAGACATCTCGCTCTTTTTTGCATTGTACCTGAGTCCATGGTTTACTGCGTTAGATTCGCAAATGGATAGCATTTTCCTCATAGCGTTAATGGAAGGGGCAGGCAACAACATGTCGTCAGCATAGCTGATGTTATTTATACAGACGCCATCTATTGAGCAACCGATTCCGGTGCTACTGAGCGCCTCCATCAACCCATTCATATAAAGTTTAAAAGTCTCGGAGAACTCAGGCCACCTTGTCTCACGCCACAATCTAACCCATACACGTCCGAAAACTTGCCATTCCACCTTACTGTGTTCGTTTGATGATTGTACCAATACCTCAAGAGCGATATCATTTCTGGGTTTCGAGACTGTTAACCTAAATATATATTTTAACGTTTATATGTATAATTTAAACATATATAAATTTATATACCAATTTTTGATTTTACATTAATTTGCAATACTCCGTACGTGTTTAGTTGGTAAGCCTAATTAAATAAATAAATAATAAGAGGTAGGAGGACGGAAGGAGGCCGATACTAACTTACGAAGACTATATGAGTAAATTGCTCGAAGAGGGGAGGATCAAGAGTATCTACACGGATACCTAGATGTATAAATAAAATTATGAATCTGAAAGAAGCGAAAGACGAAAGTAAAGATCGTGAAACATGGCGATCTGTTCTGTCTGGCTACCCCATTAGAGACTGTTCGTGAAGGTAAGAAAGTAAGTATGTCAATCGTTTACATAGACTCTACGTCACTACTTAAAATAATATTAGCACACAATCTACGGCTAATATAACGGCCTGCAATAGCCCACTGTTAGGCGTAGGCCTCTCCGTGAGAGAAGCTTGCCACGCTTTCCAAGCAGATTGGCGATCGGAATACCAGACTCCTTGCACTTTAGACGCTGCTGCCCGTCACCGGTGGTTTTGTTCTGGTCGTTATCGAGAAAGTTATCCTCCAACTGTCGGTAGCACTTGACATTATCAAGGTTTTCCTCTTTGTCGCCTCTTAGGACACTTACTTACAAAGATAAGTATCTTCGCGGACAGTCTCTGACGGGGTAGCCAGAGAGAACGATCTGTTCTATCAAGCATCACGATCCTTACACACCTCATTCGGTTCTTTCTAATTCATCATTCATCATCATAATCGAAACCATCACGAGTATTATGTATAACAGATATTAAAAGACATCTCGGTACTACATGCAAATAAAGAATTGTAATAATGACAACGCCAGTAAGACACCAAGACGACTGCTTTAAATAAATTCAACGAAATTATATCGTTGGCTTGGACATAACTACGGCGACGGGCTCACCACCTGTCATGTTGTTCCGAAAATATCTTCAGTGGAAAGGGGATCAAAGGGACTTAAATGTCTATAGTAGACCTATGTCTACCCTTTTACTGGAAAATGCGTAATGATATTTACTTATTTATTATTATTTTATTTATTATAAATTAAAAGTAAGTAACTACTTAAAGTAAATTAAAATAAAATTAAAGGTTGGTAACACACAACCATTTCGTACATACAGGGATGAGTAGAAGAAATGGATACTAACCTGAGATCGTCGATTTTAACGATAGCACTGTAGGTACCAGACATTTGACAACTCAAACGAAGCTGCCTGTGATCGGTATTCTTTATCCTGTTTTTACATGGCACTCTAATTTTATAATTTATGGATCATATTAGTCCCTCGTAAAATCAGCGACAGAATTCAGGCAGAATATCAAGCCTTCACTTGTACTCGTAAATACCCGTACGAGGCGCCAAAAGGAGAAAAAAATCAAGGAGAATTTAACCACAAACTAAAGGCTTTTTAAATGTAATCAATAATAACAAAGAAATAAGTAATAAATACATGCATAGATAGGGACAACGTCATATACATTGCTCTATTTCAAAATAAGTAGCTTAATCACTTGTGTTATGGAATCAAAAACAACGAAGATACCACAAACACCCAGGCCCGATGAAATGGAGAAAAAGTGTTTTCTACATTGAGGCGACCGGAAATTGAAACCGGTTCTTCAGAGCTGGCGATACCATGAAAACCGGCGTGTACCGCCACTCCTCCACGGAGCTCTGCGAAGAGATGAGAGTCTAGCATAAGGAGAGAGGAAGAAAAAACGACACATTGTTAGTTCCTAATAAAGTACTCTGTGATTAGCCGTGGTTGTATCGGCTTAAAAATATGTCACTCCCTTTCTTCCCGTGGGTTTCGTAAGAGGCGACTGATGGAAAAGCCTTAACAATATTAATGGCTATCGACAGATGGCGGTTATAACAAACCGTCTCAACGCCTATGTCTGGCAGTAGATTATTACAGGCTTTTATATATGTAAGTACTCAGTAATTGGTTAATTTGTTGAAGCCCGTTCAACTATTTATAATTATTTTCCTAGTCCTCACGAAACATACCAATAAGGAGTCCAGTGGAAGTGTTTTTAAAGCGCCTGTCGCTTTCCTTGGTGCAACGTATCGATCGTATTGTTTAACCGGATTTGTTCGATAATATTATGGCAAGCTCCTAGTTTATTATGCATATATGCGTCGCTACCCTCAGTATATTACTACTTATAATACAATCCTCAAAGTTAAAGTCCGCGTTGTCTTGTTTAAACCAAACATGTGCCAGTAATAGGCTAATATTTTTTAATGATTTCCCAAAGGTAAATATCTGTTTTTATGAGTCACAGGCAACACCAGCAGCGCCACAAATTCCTAGTTTCCTTTCAGAAGATAATTTAAGAAGGAAAACGTGGGAAAAGGAAACACACGCAAGATACTTCAACCCAGTGTTCTTTAAAATCCATTCAGGCTCCAGCAGAAGCCTTTTCTTACCAAATAAGACAGTAAACCTTTCTGCGAAATTCCCGATATCAACTTTCTTCAGAGCCACGATAGCTGAGTGATTATGTGATCAGAATTCGAGTCAAGAGATCCGAGTTCGAACCCCTGGCGTTGGGTTCGTACCAATGATTTTTTACAAAACTTTATATATTATTATATATTATTCAAAGCCTAGCAATTTTGTGGTATGGTAAAAGAAAGCGGCTAATCTTTTTTAATATCTTTTTTATTTTTCGTTCTTTGCTTTTATAAGGTAAGTAATTAATCGAACATTTCTAAAAGTTTTTAAAAAGCGACATCTATTGACATCAATGTCAAATTCTATTTCTTCCAGGGAAGTGCTAGAAAGTGACATTTGGTAAAAGTTTGCACCATCTGTCAATGATTATAGTAAAACTTTTAATTCTATAAGAGACGTTGCAGTATAAAATTGTTGTAGATATGAGCACTAGGGGGCAGCAAAAACCTGTAATAAAATGTAATACATCACATTCTGCTACTGATAAGGAGTATAGTAGAGAGATAGAGAAAGAGCACAGAGTAAATTATTAATAATATAAAATAATAAAATAAATAAATAAATATCTTCACGCAATTCCCAATACAAGAATAGACAGAGGTCTAGTCTAGACAATTAAGTCCCTTCGACCCACCTTCCACCGAAGATATTACTGAGAAAGAAAAAGCGTTATTATAAATTATATTATTCAAAAGCATCAGTATCGGCTTAAAATTATGCCACTCGCTATCTTCTCGTGGTTGTTGCTCGTGGTGGCATGACGATGTCAATGGGCCGACAGATGGCGGGTAAACCATCTCGTAATAATACAAGACCAAAATAACCTGACCCCGACAAGCAGCGGCGTTTATAGCGCAAGATTTTCTCCGATCGCCAATCGGCTTGACGATTATGGCGATTATAGCAAACCCTCCCACGGAGAGGCCTATGTCCGACAGTAAACGGTTACGGGCCGTTATTCATGTATGAAAGTACTCTGGAATTGGTTAATTTGACGGAGACAATTAAAAAATTTCAAGACTTTTTACATAGCATTTATAGATTATTCAAAAGTATTCGTTTGTATATATCGTTACAGATTATCCTAGGCTTTAGAAGCACGAGCGTCTATATCTCTATCTTACAGAAAATATGTAATTAAACCAATGCAAAGTTCAAATTAGAAAATCCAGATAGAGCATTTTATACTAGAAAAGGCAATCCTATATCGTCTCATCTTTTTAATATTATATTGGAAGATATATTTAGAAAATAAGACTGCTAGAAGAGGGGTTTACAAATAAATGAAGAAAATTTTACATACTTTGCAGACAAGATAGTACTAAAAAGTAAATGTAAATTTTAAGTGGGAAATAAAAGGCTTGATAATAATAACTTTACTTCAATTTTACAACCTTAAAGTCTACTGGGGGACGTAGGAATTATCCGTAAAAAGGAGTTGCGAAATCCTCAAGCGGATTGGTGGTCGGGCTACAGCCCGTTTCCTATGTAATTTATTTTGTTCTGGTATTGTCTATGAGAATATAGTCCGTTTATTTTTTTCAAATGGTACAACCATCTGACAGTAGTCGTTTCCATTTGTACATTTTGCATTGGTTATTCAATTTTCGCTTCATTTGCAATTTACAACATCCATGGGGAAAACGATAGTTGGTTGGTCGGAATTTCGAGTCAAGAGACTTGAGTTTGATCCCCAGAGGGCAGGCTCGTACCAATGGGTTTTTTCAAAACTTATGTGCGAATTACATCGCTGGCTTCGACATTGATGAGATGGCGATAGGCTCACCACCTGTCACGTTGTCCCATAAATATCTACGGTGGAAGGTGGGTCGATACGACTTAATTGTCTAGACCTCTGTCTATCCCTGTATTGGGAAAGGCGTGAGGATATTTAAACTTATTTACATGGGAATAAAGGGAATGGCCAATTATAAAACTAGTAATTTTTGACTCAAATACTTTATTTACACAAAATTATGTGAATATTTGCAACACTTGTTAACTAAAAGCTACAGTAATCGAACAGCCCTCTTCCTCGTTTCATGGTACCAAGAACGCTGGCTGCATTTCCACGTTGAATGGCTAGACTTAACTGTTGAGCGATAAAAGAACCAGACCTCTTGTCACCAGCTGCTACGACCAGTCGCGGATACAATTCCTTTAGAAACTGCATCGCGCCGGGACCCCACAAACCGATCGTGTCTACGGCAAATGAAACAAATATTTAGTCTCATTTCAAAATTATACTTGTAATTGGCATTAAATTATTAATATAAAATATTATGAATTAATTGTTTTTATAATAATAATAATGTTTATTCCAAGCCGATGGCCCATATTGTGTTAGTAATTTTCATTAACATTACTTAAAAACGATTGTTAGTACCTTTATAGGTACCTTTATACTAACAATAGTTTTTATCAAATTGTATATTTAAACTTATCTCTTATTATTAATACCATAAGTGGAAGATGCTTAATTATCGGCTTCCGTCATTGGTATGTGGTACGTAGGCTTACCCAATGCGCAACCGTGTAGACATCCCACCTGTTCATCAATGCATTCAGGATGCCGTTGGTAGTAGTACCCAATCTATTGAGAAGAGAGGCGCACCGTTTTCTCGGGATTGCATTGAAACCGTCAATTCGCGCTGTCACAAACATGGCCGATGCACTACAGTGACGCGGTTATCTCTTCAACACCCTGAATGCATTATTATATTGAATTCTGAGAGCATTGTACGACCTTTGCGTATATTTGACCCACATGCAGCATGTATACAAATTTTGACAGTGTGCTTTGAACAGAGTTTCCTTAACTTCATTATTACATTGAGCAAATCTGCGGGCCAGCATATTGCATCGGATGCTCAACGCCCTCCGTTCCCTTTCCATGTCAGTGTCGTCTTTTAGATCATCAGTAACCCAGTGACCAAAGCACTGAAGCACTACCACACAATGTTACCGTCGGCAATTCAGAGTACTTATTACCGCATTTAAAGACATTTCGCTCTTTTGCATTGTACCTGAGTCCATGGTTTACTGCGTTAGATTCGCAAATGGATAGCATTTTCCTCATAGCGTTAATGGAAGGGGCAGGCAACAACATGTCGTCAGCATAGCTGATGTTATTTATACAGACGCCATCTATTGAGCAACCGATTCCGGTGCTACTGAGCGCCTCCATCAACCCATTCATACAAGTTTAAAAAGTCGCGGAGAACTCAGGCCACCTTGTCTCACGCCACAATCTAACCCATACACGTCCGAAAACTTGCCATTCCACCTTACTGTGTTCGTTTGATGATTGTACACCTCAACAGCGATATTATTTCTGTATTTCGAGACTGTTAACCTAATTATATATTTTAACGTTTATGTGTATAATTTAAACATATATAAATTGAAATACCAATTTTTGATTTTACATTAATTTGCAATACTCCGTACGTGTTTAGTTGGTAAGCCTAATTAAATAAATAAATAATAAGAGGTAGGAGGAAGAAAGGAGGCCGATACTAACTTACGAAGACTATGTGAGTAAATTGTTCGAAGAGGGGAGGATCAAGAGTACCTACTCGGATACCTAGATGTATAAAAAAAATTATGAATCTGAAAGAAGCGAAAGACGAAAGTAAAGATCGTGAAACATGGCGATCTGTTCTGTCTGGCTACCCCATTATAGACTGTTCGTGAAGGTAAGTAAGTAAGTATTTCAATCGTTTACACAGACTCTACGTCACTGCTTAAAATAATACAAGCACACCATCAACGGCTAATCTGTTTATAACAGCCTGCAATAGCCCACTGTTAGGCGTAGGCCTCTCCGTGAGAGAAGCTTGCCACGCTTTCCAAGCGGATTGGCGATCAGAATACCAGACTCCTTGCACTTTAGACGCTGCTGCCCGTCACCGGTGGTTTTGTTCTGGTCTTTATCGAGAAAGTTATCCCTTCAACTGTCGGTAGCACTTGACATTATCAATGCTTTCCTCTTTGTCGCCTCTTAGGACACTTACTTAAAAAGATAAGTAATTTACTCATATGGTCTTAATTACTTAAATCGATACCATCACGAGTAATATGTAACAGATATTAAAAGACTTCTCGGTAGTACATGCAAATAATGAATTGTAATAATGACAACGCCAGTAAGACACCAAGACGACTGCTTTAAATAAATTCAACGAAATTATATCGTTGGCTTGGACATAACTACGGCGACGGGCTCACCACCTCTCATGTTCTCCCGAAAATATCTTCAGTGGAAAGGGGTCAAAGGACTTAAATGTCTATACTAGACCTATGTCTACCCTTTTACTGGGAAATGCGTAAAGACATTTAGTTAATTATTATTATTTTATTTATTATAAATTAAAAGTAAGTAACTACTTAAAGTAAATAAATAAAATTAAAGGTTGGTAACACACAACCATTTCATACAGGGATGAGTAGAAGAAATGGATACTAACCTGAGATCGTCGATTTTAACGATAGCACTGTAGGTACCAGACATTTGACAACTCAAACGAAGCTGCCTGTGATCGGTATTCTTTATCCTGTTTTTATTTGGTACTCTAATTTTATAATGTATGGATTATATTATTCCCCTCGTAAAATCAGCGACAGAATTCAGACAGAATTTCAAGTCTTCACTTGTACTCGTAAATACCCGTACGAGGCGCCAAAAGGAGAAAATATCAAGGAGAATTTAACCACAAACTAAAGGCTTTTTAAATGTTATCAATAATAATAAAGAAATAAGTAATAAATACATGCATAGATAGGGGACAACGTCATATACATTGCTCTATTTCAAAATAAGTAGCTTAATCACTTGTGTTATGGAATCAGAAACAACGAAGATACCACAAACACCCATACCCGATGAAATGGAGAAAAAGTGTTTTCTACATTGAGCTGACAGGAAGTTGAAACCTGTACTTCAGAGCTGGCGACACCATGAAAACCGGCGTGTACCGTCACTCCTCCACGGAGCTCTGCGAAGAGATGAGAGTCTAGCATGAGGAGAGAGGAAGAAAAAACGACACATTATTAGTTCCCAATAAAGTACTCTGTGATTAGCCGTGGTTGTATCGGCTTAAAAATATGTCACTCCCTTTCTTCCCGTGGGTGTCGTAAGAGGCGACTGATGGAAAAGCCTTAACAATATTAATGGCTATCGACAAATGGCGCGAAAAATACCAGTCTGAAATAATTAGACCGGTGACGGACTGCAGGGTTTATAGCGCAATATGTCTGCGATCGCCAAACGTCTGACAAGCATGGCGGTTATAACAAACCGTCTCAACGCCTATGTCTGACAGTAGGCTTTTATACATGTAAGTTCTCAGTAATTGGTTAATTTATTGAAGCCCGTCAACTATTTATAATTTTTTCCAGTCGTTTCCATTTGTACATATTGCATTGGTTATTCAATTTTCGCTTCATTTGCAATTTACAACATCCATGGGGAAAACGATATATGATATACGGTGGAAGGTGGGTCGATACGACTTAACTGTCTAGACCTCTGTCTATCCCTGTATTGGGAAAGGCGTGAGGATATTTATACTTATTTACATGGGAATAATGGGAATGGCCAATTATAAAATTAGTAATTTTTTCTCAAATACTTTATTTACTGAAACAAAATTATGATAATATTTGCAATACTTGTTAACTAAAAGCTACAGTAATTGAACAGCACTCTTCCTCGTTTCATGGTACCAAGAACGCTGGCTGCATTTCCACGTTGAATGGCTAGACTTAACTGTTGAGCGATAAAAGAACCAGACCTCTTGTCACCAGCTGCTACGACCAGTCGCGGATAAAATTCCTTTAGAAACTGCATCGCGCCGGGACCCCACAAACCGATCGTCTCTACGGCAAATGAAACAAATATTTAGTCTCATTTCAAAGACTATAATTATACTTGTAATTGGCATTAAATTAAATAATAATGTTTATTTCAAGCCGATGGCCCATATTGTGTTAGTAATTTTCATTAACATTGCTTAAAAACTATTGTTAGTACCTTTATAGGTACTAACAATAGTTCTCAACAAATTGTATATTTAAACTTATCTCTAATTATTAATACCATAAGTGGGAGATGCTTAATTATCGGCTTCCGTCATTGGTATGTGGTACGTAGGCTTACCCAATGCGCAACATCAGGCATCCCACCTGTTCATCAATGCATTCAGGATACCGTTACTAGTAGTACGCAATCTATTGAGAAGACCGCACCGTTTCCTCAGGATTGCATTGAAACCGTCAATTCGCGCCGCCACAAACATGGCCGATGCACTAAAGTGACGCGGTAATCTCATCAACACCCTGAATGCATTATTATATTGAATTCGTGCAATTTGCTCATATGGCCTTAATTATTTAAATCGATACCATCACGAGTAATATGTATAACAGATATTAAAAGACATCTCGGTACTACATGCAAATAAAGAATTGTAATAATGACAACGCCAGTATGACACCAAGACGACTTCTTTAAATAAATTCAACGAAATTATATCGTTGGCTTGGACATAACTACGGCGACGGGCTCACCACCTGTCATGTTGTCCCGAAAATATCTTCAGTGGAAAGGGGTGAAAGGGACTTAAATGTCTATACTAGACCTATGTCTACCCTTTTACTGGGAAATGCGTAAAGATATTTATTTATTTATTATAATTTAAAAGAAAGTTACTACTTAAAGTAAATTAAAATAAAATTAAAGGTTGGTAACACACAACCATTTTATACAGGGATGAGTAGAAGAAATGGATACTAACCTGAGATCGTCGATTTTAACAATAGCACTGTAGGTACCAGACATTTGACAACTCAAACGAAGCTGCCTGAGATCGGTATTCTTTATCCTGTTTTCATATGGTACTCTAATTTTATAATTTATGGATTATATTAGTCCATCGTAAAATCAGCGACAGAATTCAGACAGAATTTCAAGCCTTCACTTGTACTCGTAAATACCCGTACGAGGCGCCAAAAGGAGAAAAATCAAGGAGAATTTAACCACAACCACAAATAAATGCTTTTTAAATGTTATCAATAATAATAAAGAAATAAGTAATAAATACATGCATAGATAGGGACAACGTCATATACATTGCTCTATTTCAAAATAAGTAGCTTAAGAGAAGTTGAAACGTAAAAACGAAGTTGTTAAAAAGTAGAAATTGAAACCTGTACTTCAGAGCTGGCGACACCATGAAAACTGGCGTGTACCGTCACTCCTCCACGGAGCTCTGCGAAGAGATGAGAGTCTAGCATGAGGAGAGAGGAAGAAAAACGACACATTATTAGTTCCCAATAAAGTACTCTGTGATTAGCCGTGGTTGTATCGGCTTAAAAATATGTCACCCTTTCTTCCCGTGGGTGTCGTAAGAGGCGACTGATGGAAAAGCCTTAACAATATTAATGGCTATCGACAAATGGCGCGAAAAATACCAGTCTGAAATAATTAGACCGGTGACGGACTGCAGGGTTTATAGCGCAATATGTCTGCGATCGCCAAACGTCTGACAAGCATGGCGGTTATAACAAACCGTCTCAACGCCTATGTCTGACAGTAGGCTTTTATACATGTAAGTTCTCAGTAATTGGTTAATTTATTGAAGCCCGTCAACTATTTATAATTTTTTTCCAGTCGTTTCCATTTGTACATATTGCATTGGTTATTCAATTTTCGCTTCATTTGCAATTTACAACATCCATGGGGAAAACGATATATGATATACGGTGGAAGGTGGGTCGATACGACTTAATTGTCTAGACCTCTGTCTATCCCTGTATTGGGAAAGGCGTGAGGATATTTATACTTATTTACATGGGAATAATGGGAATGGCCAATTATAAAACTAGTAATTTTTTCTCAAATACTTTATTTACTGAAACAAAATTATGATAATATTTGCAATACTTGTTAACTAAAAGCTACAGTAATTGAACAGCACTCTTCCTCGTTTCATGGTACCAAGAACGCTGGCTGCATTTCCACGTTGAATGGCTAGACTTAACTGTTGAGCGATAAAAGAACCAGACCTCTTGTCACCAGCTGCTACGACCAGTCGCGGATAAAATTCCTTTAGAAACTGCATCGCGCCGGGACCCCACAAACCGATCGTCTCTACGGCAAATGAAACAAATATTTAGTCTCATTTCAAAGACTATAATTATACTTGTAATTGGCATTAAATTAAATAATAATGTTTATTTCAAGCCGATGGCCCATATTGTGTTAGTAATTTTCATTAACATTGCTTAAAAACTATTGTTAGTACCTTTATAGGTACTAACAATAGTTCTCAACAAATTGTATATTTAAACTTATCTCTAATTATTAATACCATAAGTGGGAGATGCTTAATTATCGGCTTCCGTCATTGGTATGTGGTACGTAGGCTTACCCAATGCGCAACATCAGGCATCCCACCTGTTCATCAATGCATTCAGGATACCGTTACTAGTAGTACGCAATCTATTGAGAAGACCGCACCGTTTCCTCAGGATTGCATTGAAACCGTCAATTCGCGCCGCCACAAACATGGCCGATGCACTAAAGTGACGCGGTAATCTCATCAACACCCTGAATGCATTATTATATTGAATTCGTGCAATTTGCTCATATGGCCTTAATTATTTAAATCGATACCATCACGAGTAATATGTATAACAGATATTAAAAGACATCTCGGTACTACATGCAAATAAAGAATTGTAATAATGACAACGCCAGTATGACACCAAGACGACTTCTTTAAATAAATTCAACGAAATTATATCGTTGGCTTGGACATAACTACGGCGACGGGCTCACCACCTGTCATGTTGTCCCGAAAATATCTTCAGTGGAAAGGGGTCAAAGGGACTTAAATGTCTATACTAGACCTATGTCTACCCTTTTACTGGGAAATGCGTAAAGATATTTATTTATTTATTATAATTTAAAAGAAAGTTACTACTTAAAGTAAATTAAAATAAAATTAAAGGTTGGTAACACACAACCATTTTATACAGGGATGAGTAGAAGAAATGGATACTAACCTGAGATCGTCGATTTTAACAATAGCACTGTAGGTACCAGACATTTGACAACTCAAACGAAGCTGCCTGAGATCGGTATTCTTTATCCTATTTTCATATGGTACTCTAATTTTATAATTTATGGATTATATTAGTCCATCGTAAAATCAGCGACAGAATTCAGACAGAATTTCAAGCCTTCACTTGTACTCGTAAATACCCGTACGAGGCGCCAAAAGGAGAAAAATCAAGGAGAATTTAACCACAACCACAAATCAAGGCTTTTAAATGTAATCAATTATAATAAAGAAATAAGTAATGAATACATGCATAGATAGGGACCACGTCATATACATTGCTCTATTTCAAAATAAGTAGCTTAATCACTTGTGTTATGGAATCAGAAACAACGAAGATACCACAAACACCCAGGCCCGATAAAATGGAGAAAAGTGTTTTCTACCGACCGGAAATAGAAACCGGTACTTCAGAGCTGGCGACACCACAGCGAAACTATTGTTAGTACCTTTATAGGTACTAACAATAGTTTTTAACAAATTGTATATTTAAACTTATCTCTAATTATTAATACCATAAGTGGGAGATGCTTAATTATCGGCTTCCGTCATTGGTATGTGGTACGTAGGCTTACCCAATGCGCAACATCAGGCATCCCACCTGTTCATCAATGCATTCAGGATACCGTTACTAGTAGTACGCAATCTATTGAGAAGACCGCACCGTTTCAGGATTGCATTGAAACCGTAAATTCGCGCTGCCACAAACATGGCCGATGCACTACAGTGACGCGGTAATCTCTTCAACACCCTGAATGCATTATTATATTGAATTCTGAGAGCATTGTACGACCTTTGCGTATATTTGACCCACATGCAGCATGTATACAAATTTTGACAGTGTGCTTTGAATAGAGTTTCCTTAACTTCATTATTACATTGAGCAAATCTGCGGGCCAGCATATTGCATCGGATGCTCAACGCCCTCCGTTCCCTTTCCATGTCAGTGTCGTCTTTTAGATCATCAGTAACCCAGTGACCAAAGCACTGAAGCACTACCACACAATGTTACCGTCGGCAATTCAGAGTACTTATTACCGCATTTAAAGACATCTCGCTCTTTTTTGCATTGTACCTGAGTCCATGGTTTACTGCGTTAGATTCGCAAATGGATAGCATTTTCCTCATAGCGTTAATGGAAGGGGCAGGCAACAACATGTCGTCAGCATAGCTGATGTTATTTATACAGACGCCATCTATTGAGCAACCGATTCCGGTGCTACTGAGCGCCTCCATCAACCCATTCATATAAAGTTTAAAAAGTCTCGGAGAACTCAGGCCACCTTGTCTCACGCCACAATCTAACCCATACACGTCCGAAAACTTGCCATTCCACCTTACTGTGTTCGTTTGATGATTGTACCAATACCTCAAGAGCGATATCATTTCTGGGTTTCGAGACTGTTAACCTAAATATATATTTTTAACGTTTATATGTATAATTTAAACATATATAAATTTATATACCAATTTTTGATTTTACATTAATTTGCAATACTCCGTACGTGTTTAGTTGGTAAGCCTAATTAAATAAATAAATAATAAGAGGTAGGAGGACGGAAGGAGGCCGATACTAACTTACGAAGACTATATGAGTAAATTGCTCGAAGAGGGGAGGATCAAGAGTATCTACACGGATACCTAGATGTATAAATAAAATTATGAATCTGAAAGAAGCGAAAGACGAAAGTAAAGATCGTGAAACATGGCGATCTGTTCTGTCTGGCTACCCCATTAGAGACTGTTCGTGAAGGTAAGAAAGTAAGTATGTCAATCGTTTACATAGACTCTACGTCACTACTTAAAATAATATTAGCACACAATCTACGGCTAATATAACGGCCTGCAATAGCCCACTGTTAGGCGTAGGCCTCTCCGTGAGAGAAGCTTGCCACGCTTTCCAAGCAGATTGGCGATCGGAATACCAGACTCCTTGCACTTTAGACGCTGCTGCCCGTCACCGGTGGTTTTGTTCTGGTCGTTATCGAGAAAGTTATCCCTCCAACTGTCGGTAGCACTTGACATTATCAAGGTTTTCCTCTTTGTCGCCTCTTAGGACACTTACTTACAAAGATAAGTATCTTCGCGGACAGTCTCTGACGGGGTAGCCAGAGAGAACGATCTGTTCTATCAAGCATCACGATCCTTACACACCTCATTCGGTTCTTTCTAATTCATCATTCATCATCATAATCGAAACCATCACGAGTATTATGTATAACAGATATTAAAAGACATCTCGGTACTACATGCAAATAAAGAATTGTAATAATGACAACGCCAGTAAGACACCAAGACGACTGCTTTAAATAAATTCAACGAAATTATATCGTTGGCTTGGACATAACTACGGCGACGGGCTCACCACCTGTCATGTTGTTCCGAAAATATCTTCAGTGGAAAGGGGATCAAAGGGACTTAAATGTCTATAGTAGACCTATGTCTACCCTTTTACTGGAAAATGCGTAATGATATTTACTTATTTATTATTATTTTATTTATTATAAATTAAAAGTAAGTAACTACTTAAAGTAAATTAAAATAAAATTAAAGGTTGGTAACACACAACCATTTCGTACATACAGGGATGAGTAGAAGAAATGGATACTAACCTGAGATCGTCGATTTTAACGATAGCACTGTAGGTACCAGACATTTGACAACTCAAACGAAGCTGCCTGTGATCGGTATTCTTTATCCTGTTTTTACATGGCACTCTAATTTTATAATTTATGGATCATATTAGTCCCTCGTAAAATCAGCGACAGAATTCAGGCAGAATATCAAGCCTTCACTTGTACTCGTAAATACCCGTACGAGGCGCCAAAAGGAGAAAAAATCAAGGAGAATTTAACCACAAACTAAAGGCTTTTTAAATGTAATCAATAATAATAAAGAAATAAGTAATAAATACATGCATAGATAGGGACAACGTCATATACATTGCTCTATTTCAAAATAAGTAGCTTAATCACTTGTGTTATGGAATCAAAAACAACGAAGATACCACAAACACCCAGGCCCGATGAAATGGAGAAAAAGTGTTTTCTACATTGAGGCGACCGGAAATTGAAACCGGTTCTTCAGAGCTGGCGATACCATGAAAACCGGCGTGTACCGCCACTCCTCCACGGAGCTCTGCGAAGAGATGAGAGTCTAGCATAAGGAGAGAGGAAGAAAAACGACACATTGTTAGTTCCTAATAAAGTACTCTGTGATTAGCCGTGGTTGTATCGGCTTAAAAATATGTCACCCTTTCTTCCCGTGGGTTTCGTAAGAGGCGACTGATGGAAAAGCCTTAACAATATTAATGGCTATCGACAGATGGCGGTTATAACAAACCGTCTCAACGCCTATGTCTGGCAGTAGATTATTACAGGCTTTTATATATGTAAGTACTCAGTAATTGGTTAATTTGTTGAAGCCCGTTCAACTATTTATAATTATTTTCCTAGTCCTCACGAAACATACCAATAAGGAGTCCAGTGGAAGTGTTTTTAAAGCGCCTGTCGCTTTCCTTGGTGCAACGTATCGATCGTATTGTTTAACCGGATTTGTTCGATAATATTATGGCAAGCTCCTAGTTTATTATGCATATATGCGTCGCTACCCTCAGTATATTACGACTTATAATACAATCCTCAAAGTTAAAGTCCGCGTTGTCTTGTTTAAACCAAACATGTGCCAGTAATAGGCTAATATTTTTTAATGATTTCCCAAAGGTAAATATCTGTTTTTATGAGTCACAGGCAACACCAGCAGCGCCACAAATTCCTATTTTCCTTTCAGAAGATAATGTAAGAAGGAAAACGTGGGAAAAGGAAACACACGCAAGATACTTCAACCCAGTGTTCTTTAAAATCCATTCAGGCTCCAGCAGAAGCCTTTTCTTACCAAATAAGACAGTAAACCTTTCTGCGAAATTCCCGATATCAACTTTCTTCAGAGCCACGATAGCTGAGTGATTATGTGATCAGAATTCGAGTCAAGAGATCCGAGTTCGAACCCCTGGCGTTGGGTTCGTACCAATGATTTTTTACAAAACTTTATATATTATTATATATTATTCAAAGCCTAGCA
The DNA here is from genome assembly GCA_029286605.1 of Sericinus montela. Taxonomy (NCBI): domain Eukaryota; kingdom Metazoa; phylum Arthropoda; class Insecta; order Lepidoptera; family Papilionidae; genus Sericinus; species Sericinus montela. Next base: position 4,576 of record JAGSMR010001200.1, on the reverse strand, counting down.
ATTTTGTGGTATGGTAAAAGAAAGCGGCTAATCTTTTTTAATATCTTTTTTATTTTTCGTTCTTTGCTTTTATAAGGTAAGTAATTAATCGAACATTTCTAAAAGTTTGTAAAAAGCGACATCTATTGACATCAATGTCAAATTCTATTTCTTCCAGGAAGTGCTAGAAAGTGACATTTGGTAAAAGTTTGCACCATCTGTCAATGATTATAGTAAAACTTTTAATTCTATAAGAGACGTTGCAGTATAAAATTGTTGTAGATATGAGCACTAGGGGCAGCAAAACCTGTAATAAAATGTAATACATCACATTCTGCTACTGATAAGGAGTGTAGTGTAAGAAAAAGCACAGATTAAATTATTAATAATATAAAATAATAAAATTAATAAAATAAATATCTTCACGCAATTCCCAATACAAGAATAGACAGAGGTCTAGTCTAGACAATTAAGTCCCTTCGACCCACCTTCCACCGAAGATATTACTGAGAAAGAAAAAGCGTTATTATAAATTATATTATTCAAAAGCATCAGTATCGGCTTAAAATTATGCCACTCGCTATCTTCTCGTGGTTGTTGCTCGTGGTGGCATGACGATGTCAATGGACCGACAGATGGCGGGTAAACCATCTCGTAATAATACAAGACCAAAATAACCTGACCCCCGACAAGCAGCGGCGTTTATAGCGCAAGATTTCTCCGATCGCCAATCGGCTTGACGATTATGGCGATTATAGCAAACCCTCCCACGGGAGAGGCCTATGTCCGACAGTAAACGGTTACGGGCCGTTATTCATGTATGAAAGTACTCTGGAATTGGTTAATTTGACGGAGACAATTAAAAAATTTCAAGACTTTACATAGCATTTATAGATTATTCAAAAGTATTCGTTTGTATATATCGTTACAGATTATCCTAGGCTTTAGAAGCACGAGCGTCTATATCTCTATCTTACAGAAAATATGTAATTAAACCAATGCAAAGTTCAAATTAGAAAATCCAGATAGAGCATTTTATACTAGAAAAGGCAATCCTATATCGTCTCATCTTTTTAATATTATATTGGAAGATATATTTAGAAAATAAGACTGCTAGAAGAGGGGGGTTTACAAATAAATGAAGAAAATTTTACATACTTTGCAGACAAGATAGTACTAAAAAGTAAATGTAAATTTTAAGTGGGAAATAAAATGCTTGATAATAATAACTTTACTTCAATTTTACAACCTTAAAGTCTACTGGGGGACGTAGGAATTATCCGTAAAAAGAAGTTGCGAAATCCTCAAGCGGATTGGTGGTCGGGCTACAGCCCGTTTCCTATGTAATTTATTTTGTTCTGGTATTGTCTATGAGAATATAGTCCGTTTATTTTTTTTCAAATGGTACAACCATCTGACAGTAGTCGTTTCCATTTGTACATTTTGCATTGGTTATTCAATTTTCGCTTCATTTGCAATTTACAACATCCATGGGGAAAACGATAGTTGGTTGGTCGGAATTTCGAGTCAAGAGACTTGAGTTTGATCCCCAGAGGGCAGGCTCGTACCAATGGGTTTTTTCAAAACTTATGTGCGAATTACATCGCTGGCTTCGACATTGATGAGATGGCGATAGGCTCACCACCTGTCACGTTGTCCCATAAATATCTACGGTGGAAGGTGGGTCGATACGACTTAATTGTCTAGACCTCTGTCTATCCCTGTATTGGGAAAGGCGTGAGGATATTTAAACTTATTTACATGGGAATAAAGGGAATGGCCAATTATAAAACTAGTAATTTTTGACTCAAATACTTTATTTACACAAAATTATGTGAATATTTGCAACACTTGTTAACTAAAAGCTACAGTAATCGAACAGCCCTCTTCCTCGTTTCATGTTACCAAGAACGCTGGCTGCATTTCCACGTTGAATGGCTAGACTTAACTGTTGAGCGATAAAAGAACTAGACCTCTTGTCACCAGCTGTTACGACCAGTCGCGGATACAATTCCTTTAGAAACTGCATCGCGCCGGGACCCCACAAACCGATCGTGTCTACGGCAAATGAAACAAATATTTAGTCTCATTTCAAAATTATACTTGTAATTGGCATTAAATTATTAATATAAAATATTATGAATTAATTGTTTTATAATAATAACAATGTTTATTCCAAGCCGATGGCCCATATTGTGTTAGAAAATAACCGTAAACGGCATACAGTCTCTAGCACTACATGGAATGTCACGTCTTCGTAGAGCTCTCCGTCGATCGTCACGTTAGCACGAAACTGTCCGCTCGATTTCACCTTTGTTTGGCCAAGTCCAGATATCACCAAGTTGTCGTCGTATTTCTCGGGATGTTAAACGCCATAAACTGGTCGTCGGCCACTAGATTCGCACATGATCCTGTGTCTAGTAATGTCTTGACTTGAAAACCACACATTTCCATCATTTTCATGGGTTTTTCTGCACTTTCAACTTAAACTCGTCTTTGTTATTGTTTTGAGTGTGAAACATTCCGCCATGTTCTCCGTTTTCATTGTCAAACGAACTCGCTCCTCATTGGCTGTTGTCGTGTTTTGACAATCACTTGCAAACATGGCCGCCCTCGGCTTCATGTTTGGTTGGTCGAATCTTCGAGGCGTCGTCTTATTGGCTGGCACCCGGCGCCGCCAAATTTGAATGCATTTCCGCCGCTCTGCTGCCAACAGCGCCATCACGTCTAGCGGAGGATTGTGGAACCTCGACTTTGCAATGCTTACTCAAATGTCCGAATGCATTACAGCGAAAACACTTGATTCCTGTGGGACAGTCGCTCGCCATATGGTCATTCTCCCCACAGTTGTAGCACCGTCTCCGCTGCTGACCCCTGTCTGCTGTTTGCCACTGTCGTTGGTCGTCTCGAACCTTGTCGCTCGCTGGTCTCCTTTGGTGCAGAGCTTCTTTAGCCTCTGACCTCTCCTTCATTTGTTCATACAGCTTTAATCTATCTTTGAGTACTGAGTATGTAACAGCGCCATAAAGTATAGTCTTGTTTACTTCACTATCTTGAATGCCCTCAACAATGTACTGTATTGCTACATTGTCATTGAACCTAGCGCGCTTGCCCATCTCCTTCATCTTTAGCATGTACTGCATGTAGGTTTCACCAGGTTCCTTCTTCCTAACTGCCATCAGCTCATGCATCTCTTTGCTGTTGATCTTTCAGGAACTCTTGTAACAATGCCGCTTTCAGTTCTTTGAAGCCTTTGAACACCTTCTCCGTCTTTAACCATAGTGCTGCTGTACCTTCTAGTGATCTTCTTGCAATAATGAGCTGCTGCTGAGGTGTCCAATTGAATATTTCTGCGTTGTCCTCAATGTCTTCTGCCCACTTCACAGCAGAATAGGTATCGTCATCGCCGTTGAATTTGGTTATGTTGTAGAATCCGTCTAAATAGGTTGCAAACAACTTCTCCGGTTTTTCCGTCTTATCAGTCGTCTTTTCTGATTCCGTCGTCATTGTGATTGTATCGTCTTCTTTGGTTTATTCGTCTTTTCGTCTTTGAGGTTATGAAAACCACGCCGGTTTACGTCGTAAAATTTTGGGATGATCCCGGACGAGCCCCCAAAATTTGTAGGGATTATCCTGATTAAATGAAATAATTGGTTTTTCAACTCACTTCAGTCTTTTATTTTCACTTTTACTATTTTAGAATATTAATTTCGTCTTATCACTTTCTTCTTCCTTTCACGTACGCCATTCGTCTCCCCTCTCCCTCACACATCATTCTATCTCATCTCATTCATCTCAATCAATCATTATGTCATATCTTCCCTCTTAGTCTCACTTATCCTTTCTCTCACTCATTTACACATCCTACATGTATATTTAAACTTATCTCTTATTATTAATACCATAAGTGGAAGATGCTTAATTATCGGCTTCCGTCATTGGTATGTGGTACGTAGGCTTACCCAATGCGCAACCGTGTAGGCATCCCACCTGTTCATCAATGCATTCAGGAGGCCGTTGCTAGTAGTACGCAATCTTTGAGAAGAGAGGCGCACCGTTTTCTCAGGATTGCATTGAAACCGTCAATTCGCGCTGTCACAAACATGGCCGATGCACTACAGTGACGCGGTTATCTCTTCAACACCCTGAATGCATTATTATATTGAATTCTGAGAGCATTGTACGACCTTTGCGTATATTTGACCCACATGCAGCATGTATACAAATTTTGACAGTGTGCTTTGAACAGAGTTTCCTTAACTTCATTATTACATTGAGCAAATCTGCGGGCCAGCATATTGCATCGGATGCTCAACGCCCTCCGTTCCCTTTCCATGTCAGTGTCGTCTTTTAGATCATCAGTAACCCAGTGACCAAAGCACTGAAGCACTACCACACAATGTTACCGTCGGCAATTCAGAGTACTTATTACCGCATTTAAAGACATCTCGCTCTTTTTGCATTGTACCTGAGTCCATGGTTTACTGCGTTAGATTCGCAAATGGATAGCATTTTCCTCATAGCGTTAATGGAAGGGCAGGCAACAACATGTCGTCAGCATAGCTGATGTTATTTATACAGACGCCATCTGTTGAGC
>JAGSMR010001198.1:0-39636 GCA_029286605.1 Sericinus montela | reverse complement strand
ATATATATATATATATATATATATATATATATATATATATATATATATATATATATATATATATATATATATATATATATATATATATATATATATATATATATATATATATATATATATATATATATATATATATATATATATATATATATATATATATATATATATATATATATATATATATATATATATATATATATATATATATATATATATATATATATATATATATATATATATATATATATATATATATATATATATATATATATATATATATATATATATATATATATATATATATATATATATATATATATATATATATATATATATATATATATATATATATATATATATATATATATATATATATATATATATATATATATATATATATATATATATATATATATATATATATATATATATATATATATATATATATATATATATATATATATATATATATATATATATATATATATATATATATATATATATATATATATATATATATATATATATATATATATATATATATATATATATATATATATATATATATATATATATATATATATATATATATATATATATATATATATATATATATATATATATATATATATATATATATATATATATATATATATATATATATATATATATATATATATATATATATATATATATATATATATATATATATATATATATATATATATATATATATATATATATATATATATATATATATATATATATATATATATATATATATATATATATATATATATATATATATATATATATATATATATATATATATATATATATATATATATATATATATATATATATATATATATATATATATATATATATATATATATATATATATATATATATATATATATATATATATATATATATATATATATATATATATATATATATATATATATATATATATATATATATATATATATATATATATATATATATATATATATATATATATATATATATATATATATATATATATATATATATATATATATATATATATATATATATATATATATATATATATATATATATATATATATATATATATATATATATATATATAAAATATAATCGTTAAGTAGACTTTAAAATTTGAAGAGATTGTGCCTTTTGAACATTGAGTGGTAAGTCATTCCAAAGTTGTATTGCTTGGACAGTAAAAGACCTGCCGTAAAATGAGGTAAGATTAGTAGGCATTTATAAAGTCAAGTAATAAGGGAACGCACCTGCCTCATGGTACACATGTTCATAATGAAATTGATCTTCAGGTAAGTGGGAGTTTTGGTCAAGCAGCACACGGCAAAGAAGAAAGAGAATATGAGCATTCATGAAAAACGATTGGAGCCACTTGACTTGTTTCGAAAACGAAAGATCCACCGTGCGCTTTTAGGGGCGTTGGTGCTCTTCGCAGGTATCGTCTCAGTCTTCTTGGTCTCCAAATGGCGGATTCGGAGAAGAAAAGTTATTTACATAATAATGAAATTGAAAATGTATAATTAAGTATGCTTACACTTTAGAGAACACTTCAATCCGTCTGGATATTATACAAATTTACTACATGTGAAAGGGGGTTAATCACTGTAGTGGATTAGCGGATGGCAACAACAATGACCGAATTTAACTATCTAAAAGTCACGATAGCCGAGTTGTTGGGTGGTCGGAATTTCGAGTCGAGAGACCCGAGTTCGATCCCCAGGTGGCAGTACCAATGAGTTTTTCAAAAACTTATGTACGAATTTCATCGTTGGCTTGGACATAAAGGCGGCGACGGGCTCACCACCTGTCACGTTGTCCCGAAAATATCTTCGGTGGAAGGTGGGTCAAAGGGACTTAATTGTCTAGACTTGACCTCTGTCTACCCCTGTATTGGGAATTGCGTGAAGATATTTATTTATATTATTTTATCTAAAACACCGTACCTTTATATTTTTTGGTGTGGTAGCATTATTACTGTTTTATAGCGCAATAAGGTAAAATATACAAAATCTTGTGGTTTGGCACTTAGAATACACCGCCCATCTTTATATACGAAAAAATTGATATTGATATATACGAATTTGAAAATATTTGAAAAACACTAAGATATAATACATGACAACCAATGACTTTTGAAGTGTGCGATGTCTGCATCTGCAATTGACAAGTAGGGAAAAATGGAAATTTCTCCCTAAATGAGACCTTCGTCCTGCGCGACTTTTTCAGGCCGTCAAGTAAGAAAGTTGTTAATGTAAGTAATTGTATTTGTAAGATTACTTAATTTATTTAATTTCACATTTGTATAAATATCTACTACTGGGAAAAGGCCTTTCTTCGAATTACTTACAGACAAAAAGAGAGAGGGGAGAGAGAGTGAGTAGAAGCATGTAAACGCCACGTTGCTCCAGTGCGGGTTGGCGGACTTCACACATTTTGGAAATAATGTACTATTTTTGTTATTATTTCTCAAACGTACAAGTTTACTCACGTTAGTTTCCTTCACTGCTGCACCCGTGGTAAATTTAATCTTTCAAGTTGTTATTTAAAAATTTTAGCAGTGTTTGCCCCCGAAGATTGAACCTAGGTCACTAACATACGCTCTCCAGGATACCACGACTTTTTTACCTCAGGATACGACGAAAAAAGTCCAGGTTAAAAAATTTAATTATAGTAACTTTCGTGAAACATTATTTATTACATAATTTAAACCAGCTAAACTTACGTCTAAGCAATCGGTGTAGATACTGCATAGTTTTGGATCTGTAGGGGGTCCTATTAAGGGTGAATGGGATTAGTTCGCGGTCGTGCCCTAACTCATACTGTTAGCCTAAGCGCGCAACGAGCGGCTCGACAGGGCGGGGGGCGCGTGCTGCGCCGGTGAGGACGAAGAACATGGCGAGGGCGATGTGTTTATGTTACTGTTTGAGTTTAAGGGCACACAAAATCCACTCAAAAATATCTACGTCATAAGCAGAATTGTTCTCATTACGCGCCGTGTTTAACAATACGGGCTCCTAAGTAGGTGGCAGGGCCCATGTCCTAAAAAAAAGTATGACGGTCAATTTCAATAGTTTCCAAAAGCTTTAGTTCCATTAAGTTCTTATTGAACCGAGTACAATGCGAGGCGTCGGAGTTGAATGCTCTGCCACCCCCGAGGTGTCCTGGTCCGATTTGCGTACGTTGTAAGAGGCTGTGAAGAGCCTAAAATTAAGTGAAAAGCCTGAATGAAAAAAGGCAATATGCTATCGCCAGGCGGCACGACATCATCTCAAAAAAATACCAATTCAGCAGACACATTACGGGTAGCAGCGTGTAAGGTGTCTATAAACTGTATCTGTATGATGTATGGTGGATTAGTATGTACAGAAAAAAATATCCATTGTTTGTATCATAATGACAATAAATTCTTTTGTGCCTACAAAAAAATTCATTGTCGTTTAATCTCCGTTATAATGGAGGATTAAAAAAATATTCACGCCATTCGCAATACAGGGGTAGACAGAGGTCTCGACTATTTAGTCCTTCAATCGTAGACATTTTTTGGGACAATGTGACAGTCTTTTCGTCCAAGCCAAAATAGAAATCATACATGAGTTTTGAAAAATCCATTGGTACGAGCCTTGGTGATCGAACTCGGGTCTCGTGACTCGAATTCCGATCACCCAACCACTCCACTATCGTGAATAGAGGAATCCTGTTGTTACATAACAAAATTATCTTTCAAAAGCAATTATCTTTTATTGTATTAGCCGTGTAATAACAAAAGCGTTAGAATGGCACTAATTAATTAGAAAAACGAAGTTTTCTTAATTGACTCGCGCGGAAATCGATCCTGGGACCTCACAGTTTGTGACTCCAAGAAAACAGATGAGTACACCACTCGTTCACGGAGGTAGTTATGCGATGTAATAACCTTTTGTACCGTAACCGGGGGTCAAATAAGGCATTCGCGTAGCATGAATAAAAGCAAAAGCACTGGCCTCACTTCATTGTTTCTAAAATTTAAGAATCTGGTCTTACAATAATCAACATGTCTACGATAATTTGTTGAAAAGGAACAACTATGAAATGTTTCAAAGCGGTCGAATTAAAAAGATAGTTATATTTTTTTTCGGATACCGAACTAGGAATGTTAACATCCATTGGGATTAGTAACGGCGAAAGTTTGTCAATGTAACCTTTAGGAGCGATTGTTCAAGTTTAAGACGTTACGGAGTTTTTATTGATTTGGACGAGAATCTTAAGTCTACAATATGTTTGGTTTTCCTCAAAGAATGAATCGCTAAAATGTTTTGTATTTGATCTCTGAACACACGAAATAGACAATGTAAGTAGTAGTTTCCGCAAGGCTTAACTGTGCCAGCAAATTAATCGCTATAGACCCGAAAAAATGTAGAAAAGTCACATGTCTAGACAAGTTAGTTATTTCACTGGAGATATCAATTTGGGATAAAGCGAATTTTCAAAAAAAAGCTGAAGTATTTCTATTAAGTGTGTACTTTTTATACTATTTTTTCCAATATTCTATTCACAGAAACAAAATTATGTTAATAGTTAGATAACTTATTAATTAAAAACTAGAATAATCAAAATTCACAAATAATTAAAAATATATACAATATTATAAAATGCTCACACACAATAATCTAATAGACTCCATTAAGTTAATTTTATTAAAAACCTAACGATTTTGCTTCAAAGAAATTCTGACATTTTATGAAACGAATTGGAGAATGGAATAGAAAGTAATGTAATACGCCATGTAATTTTCCATTGGAAATATTCTAGAATTGGCATTTTCTAGGTTTTGTCGTATCCGGGTTTCATGACGCCCACAGAAATAAGTGAAGTGGTAAATTAGCTTCGAAAAATAATGGAGTGAAATAAACAGACCGACGATAAACAATAGCATCTAAGGAAGCGAGACCATGAGAACCGGTGCGTACAACACTTGTCCACGGAGGTCGTCATATATAGTCGTATTGATATAATGATTATTCTTTATTTTTCTAATATTAACTTTAGTTCTATTTGAGATTAAGTTCGATTTCGATTCCGAACTGAAGATATCGGAATGAATAACCGCTATCTTAAATGACAAAGCGCCGAAGTCTATACAGTTTATCTCGAATGACTCTTACAATCTAATTTGGTCAAAGTTTGGCTAAGATAAGCTTGCAGCTAAATTAATCCAATGTTGTCAATATCCTATCAATTTGTTTAAGATCTTCAGTATACATGATAAAAAGCAAGGGACCCAAAATAGAGCCTTGCGGAACACCTCTCTTAATATGCCTGTTGCTGGATAAAATTTTAACACCATTTCCTTTTTGCAACTCAACACATTGTTTTCGATAACTAAGGTAGCTATCAAACCACTGAAGTGTTTTTAAACTAAAACCATAGTAACTCATTTTTGATAATAATAAAGGGATGTTAATGGAATCAAATGCACGGGAATAGTCTAAAAATACCAAAACAGTACCTTGGCCGTTATCTTGAGCTCTCAAAATATCATCTACCACGGTGCTAAGAGCAGTGGTGGTACTTCGATTTTTCCGAAAGCCAGATTGTAAGTCTGGCAAAAAGTTATTTGACTCCAAGAAATCGGACAACTGAGTACAAACAACTTTTTCTAGAACTTTAGACAGACATGGTAGAATGCTTATAGGTCGTAAGTCTTTTAAGTCAGTGGGATTACTTATTTTGGGTATTGGTCTAACTACAGCGGTTGTCCATTGTCGTGGGAACACTCCACTTTCCAGAGACGTATTAATAATTTTAGTTATTATATTTAAGGTCTCAGGTAAAGTCATCAAAACCATTTCTAGGGAAATGCCATCCGGCCCGACTGATTGGAATGTAGCGAGTTTATAACTCTAGATACCACTTCATCATTAACACACCTCAACTCAAATAAATTAGATTCAGGTTTATGAAATTCAAAGTAGGTCAAGTCTGAAATTAAAACGTTATTTTCTCCTGGCACATTAAGAAAGCGATCATTTATTACATCAGGGTGATCGAAATTAGCTAAATGAGATATGTTTTCGTCGGGTTTGTAACCAACATTCTGCTTTATGTGTTTCCATAGAAGCATAGGTTTTTTAAGTTACTATTAATGTACTTGTTAAAATAAGCCTTTTTTTCACTAATTATAGCTATGTTTATTAGTCTCTTTAGATTTTTGTAAAAATCGATATGCCTTGTATCTTTAGTTCTTCGCGCACGCAAATGAGCCTTATCACAACACCTCATCATTAACTTAATAGTGCTTTTGTATATATGACCTTTTGTGGAGCATACTTATCAAAAATTTCAATGAGTACTTCATTTACGTCTAAGGAAGAAATCAAACCAGACCAGTCGATATTGTTTAAATCAATATTGAATTTTTTTTACATCAATATCCTTAATAGGCCTATAGGATATTATTTGGGACTTATATTTAGGTAGAGTTAAATTAATTTCAAATGTTATGAATGCATGACTACTAAGGTCGAGTATGTGATCTACATCTATTTTATTAATATTTATATCAGAACAAATGAAATCTATTAAGCTTTCGCTGTTTACGGTTTTGTGGGTAGGTTCCCTAATATATTGAGTTAAGTTAGTCACGTTTAAAAATTCATTTAACTTTTTTACACTGGTTTCATTTGGTTTGAGTAGATTTATATTAAAATCTCCTACTAAAATAGTATAATCTCTCAAAGTAAATGTACCAAGTGTTTCAAGTATTGCATCCAAAAAATGTTGAACGTCAAGCCATGGTGGCCGGTAGGCTGTCCCTATAACTAACCTCTTACTGCTGACATTCACACTTACCCACATTTGCTCTACTGAGAATGTGTTGGGATGAACTAACGTGCGAGCTGGAGTTCCATTTCTGATGTAAAATCCCACACCCCCACCCCGAGAGCGCAATTCACGTGGGCGTGGAATATGACGCAGGCGATACCCGGGCACGGAGGGAGCGCGGCCATCTTCACCCTCTCGCAGCCATGTCTCATTAATGGCCATGATGTCAACACCATGCCGTTGCATCGCCACAAGAAATTCCAAATGACGACTACCAAGAGAGCCAGGGTTAAGAAATCCAATTTTCAATTTAGTATCAATTATCATTTATACAAAAATGGAATATGTTGCACACTCTCCCTAATAAGATTTGGATGTATTTAATATATATAATAAAAAAAAATAACAAATACACGATGTACCCGGAGATTTTAGCGAAAGAATGATTAAAAACAATATTTTCATACCTGCTTAATATTGGCAATAAATATAACCAAAATAAATAATAACAACGCACGTAACAAACACAAACTATAATATAGTATAAGTTATAGGTATATATTGCTTTATATAACGGGTAAAATAATATGTTCCATACCTGAGCATAAGACATAACAAATATGGGCATATAATTGAATTGTAAAAAAATTAAGATAAGGTAAAGTAAGATTAAAATAACATTTTCAATCGTAAATAGAGAGACTGTTAACGCAACTAAATGATAATGGTATAAGTGTAATTGTAAGTGTAATGTAATTGTAAGTGACATTGTAAGTGGTCAGTTCGTCATGTTACACAAGATGGTCGCCAATCACGAATTATTTTCTATAGATCTGAAAGTGTTGATGGATTTCCTTATTTCCTTTCAATTATTAACAGGCGTATTCACATAAAAAAATTATAAATAAAAAATTTAACAATGCCTATGACAACGTCAACGTGATGTAAATCAATTCAAAGCAATTTATCAAATAATAAAATAATGATGTCTGGTTTTGCAATTGGCAAGTAGGGCAAAATGGAAATTTCTGGAAATTTCTCTCTAAGATTACTTAATTTATTTAATTTCACATGTGTATAAATATCCACTACTGGGCAAAGGTCTTTCTTCGAAGAACTCAGAGACAAAAAGACAGAGAGGCTCGAGCGGCTCGACACGGCGGGGGGCGCGTGCTGCGCCAGTGATGACGGAGAACATGGCGAGGGGGATGCGTATATGTTACTGTTTGAGATTAAGGGCACACAAGTGGTAGAGCCACGCATCAGCTTTTGTTGTTGCATGAATGGGCCGGCTCTACCGGGGAAGTATTTAGGTCTTCACGGTATTGTTCCGTGAAGACCTAAAAACTTCAATGGATGCAAAACCGCTGGCTCCTGGTACACCCTGGGCAACTTCAGCAACTTCAACTTCGGCAAAACCAAAAACGACATACATTTGTCGTTGTTGCATGAATGGGCCGGCTCGACCGGGGAAGTACCACGACCTGACAGAATACCGGCGTGAAGTAGAAATCTAACAAACTTTTGCGTTTCGTCTGGTGAGTGCAAGTAACCGGAGGCTCACACACCCCCCTCCCCCAATTCTGGGGTGGGGGCACTGTAAGGCCGGCAATGCATCTCCTATGCCTCTGGTATTGCGGGTGTTCATGGGCGGCGGAAATCACTTACCATCACGTGAGCCACCTGCTCGTTTGCCTCCCTTTTCTATAAAAATAAAAACACAAGATACACTCATATATATCTACGTCATATTCACGTCAATTGTTCTCATTACACGCCGCGTTTGACAATACGGGCTTCTAAGTAGGTGGCAGGGCCCATGTCCTAAAATTAGGATGACGGTCAATTTCGATAGCTTCCAAGAGCTTTAGTTCCCTTAAGTTCTTTTTGCGGGCCAATAATTTCTCCTTATCGAACCTAATATAATGTGAGGCGTCGGAGTTGAATACTCTGCCACCGCCGAGGTGTCCTTGTCCGATTTGCGTACGTTGTAAGAGGTAATTAAGTGAAAAGCCCGAATGAAAAAATGCAATATGCTATCGCCAGATGGCGGGATACCATTCCAAAAAATACCAATACAGCAGACCCGTTACGGGTAGCAGCTTTTAAGGTGTCTATAAAGTAGTGCGATTCATATAGTACTGCGATCACCAATCCGCCAGAGGTATATAGCGATCAGTGCCAAATTTCAGTTACAAGAGAGGACTGTATCTTTATTGGTGGATTAGTATGTACAAAAAAAGTATCGATTATGATGATACACATTATGACAATAAAATCTCATGTGCTTACAAAAGAATTCGTTGTCGTTTAACCTCAGTTATAATGGAGGAATAAAAAAGAATTATTCACACCATCCCCAATACAGGGGTAGACAGAGGTTCGACTCGACCATTTAGTCCTTCCACCGAAGACATTTTTGGGACAACGTGACAACGATATAAATCGTACATAAGTTTAGAAAAAGTCCATTGGTATGAGCCTTGGTGACCAAACTCGGGTCTCGTGACTCGAATTCCGATCACCCAATCACTCCACTATCGTGAATGGAGGAATACAGTTGTTACATAACAAAATTGTTATAATTTTGTTCGAAATAAACAATTAAAGCTTTTAAATCTTTAATCTTATTGGCCGTGAAATAACAAAATCGTTACACTGGCGCTAATTAATTTTGATCATGCCTGGCGAGAATAGATCCGTTTTATGTATATGTATATTTTCTGTTGCTGAATCACAGTATACAAGAATAATTTTCATGCATAAGTAAGTACATATATTCATAGGGACAATACCACATACATTGCCCTGAACCTAAAATAAGTTACTACAAGCCTCTGATCCCAAAAAAGGTACTACAAACACCAGGATCCGAGACAATGTAGAAAATCAAGATTTTCCTAAATTGAGTCGCCTATACCTACTATAAAAGATAGTAATATATTTTTTTTTTTCGGAATACTATACAAGGAACGTTAACATCCATTGGGATTTGTAACGGCGAAAGTTGGTCAATGTAACCTTCAGGAGCAATAGTTAATGTTTAAGATATGACGGAGTTTTTATTGAATTGGACGAAAACCTATTAGTCTACGATATTTTGGATCCTCAAAGAAAGAATCGCTTATATGTTTTGTATTTGATCTCTGAATACACGAAATAGACAATGTAAATAATTGTCTCCGCTAGGCTAATTAACTGTGTGAGCCAAAAGATACTTATTTCCTCATTTTACAAATATTTTAATGAATTATTCTGATTACTATGAATTATTCTGTAACATATTGGACATAGGAATACTCATATAGTAACGCCATGCACTTGTATTATGAAATCGGAAACAAGGAAACAAAGGCACCACAAAACTCGAGACAATGTAGAAAATCAAGATTTTCCTAAATTGAGTCGCCTATACCTACTATAAAAGATAGTAATATATTTTTTTCGGAATACTATACAAGGAACGTTAACATCCATTGGGATTTGTAACGGCGAAAGTTGGTCAATGTAACCTTCAGGAGCAATAGTTAATATTTAAGATATGACGGAGTTTTTATTGAATTGGACGAAAACCTATTAGTCTACGATATTTTGGATCCTCAAAGAAAGAATCGCTTATATGTTTTGTATTTGATCTCTGAATACACGAAATAGACAATGTAAATAATTGTCTCCGCTAGGCTAATTAACTGTGTGAGCCAAAAGATACTTATTTCCTCATTTTACAAATATTTTAATGAATTGTTCTGATTACTATGAATTATTCTGTAACATACTTGGACATAGGAATACTCATATAGTAACGCCATGCACTTGTATTATGAAATCGGAAACAAGGAAACAAAGGCACCACAAAAACTCGAGACAATGTAGAAAAAGGGGTTTGCTGTATTTAAAATTTATTGATCCATACAAAATAGAAACAAACAGCGACTAAAATTCTTAATGCATTCTTAGCCTGTAAATTTTAGGGAGCGGCTTACATAATAAACATACATTAAGTCCACTGCAGGATATAAGTCTCTAGTATAAGGATAATTTGCCATAAACGCCATGTTTTCCAGCAAATCGGCTAGCATAGTACCAGACGCCAAGTGCGTTAGACGCTGCTGCCCTCATTGGTCTGGTATTTTTGAGATCGTAGTCCCGCTATTTACAACATAGAAAAATACAATATAGAAAAGAGGTTTTCTACATTGACCGGTTCGGGAATCGAATCCGGTGAATGTAGAACCTTAAATAATCGGTGTGTACCCCACTCTACCATTAATGTATATTATGTATCGTAATATGATAGGTACAATAAACGTTCTCTAAATTATTCTGATAATATCTTCAGTTCAATTACAGATTAACGAATACGGTTCCGAACGATAGATATCGGAATGAATAACTGCTATCTTAAATGACAAAGCGCCGAAGTAACTCTATATACTCGTAGTTTATTCCGAAAGAGATATCGCTCTTGACGTGACTCTTACAATCTAACTTGCTCAGAGTTTGACAGAGATAAGCTTTCAGCTCAATTAATCGAATGTCGTCAATATCCTATAATTTTATTTAAGATCTTTGGTAACTAAAATAATAGAACTTTTTCCCTAATATGTGCTGATGTACCGACATGTAATCACAAAATTGACGACACAGATTGTGAAACTTAACATTAGTGGTTCATTTGTGGTTAGAGCGCTCCTTTTTGCAAAAATAAAGCTGAAACGTGGCTGAAAATAACGTTGAAAAGCTGAATCTTCGGTGGAAAGTGGGTCTAAGGGACTTAATTGTCTAGACTAGACCTCTGTCTACCCCTGTATTGGTAATTGCGTGACGATATTTTTTTTATTTAAACGTGATAAAGCCCATAAAAAACGCTAACTATAGCGCCCATAACTAAAGTGATAACTGCACCTCCATGAATGATACTACTAGCGAGATGAGGCGGTGAATTCGCTGCCTAACTTTGAGTATGTAATTATATCGTCCAAAAACAAGATTAACCACCTCGGAGTTTCTTTCGCCTGTTTCTTCTCCAAAAGAGGAACTTAATTACTATTAAGTTCCTCTCTTACAAAAAATGTGTTTTCTACATTGACCCGACCAGAAATCGAGCCCGGACCTCAGTGCTGGCGAATATTTAAAGCCGGTGTACATGGTGTGTGTGACCGTGTGGTAACGTTGTAAGAGTGTCGCCACTCCCTTTCTTTCCGTAGGTGGCGTAAGGGGCGACTAACAGAAAGGACTTAGAATATGCTAATAGCAACCGATAAATGGCGGCATAACCACCTCTAAAAATGTGAGAACAAAATAATCAAATTAAAGATGGGTACTGCGATCGCCAATCCGCCTGCCAAGTGTGGCGGTTATTGCAATTCATCCCCTTGAGTGGAATGTCCTGCACCCTATGTCCTGCAGTGGACTTTAACAGGCTGCTTGCTATGCTATGGCTGTTTGTGTGAATGTGTATGGCACTCGTCCTCGGAAGACGTCAAACTTACTCAAGTTTTCCATTACTTCTAACGACTAAGTTCAATACGATCGCCAACTCAAAGCAAGCCTTTAAGCAAACACCGAGTTGCCGTGTGTTTTCGGCAAAGGAATATACCACCCCCTTCTCCGAATCATAAGAGGTGAATGAGGGAGAGGCCTTTAAAAATGCAATCGGCTACCGACAGTTACGACATACATCCATCTCAAAAAGCCCCAAAGTAAAATTCAGGACACCGGTGCCAGCAGGTGGTAAGGTGCAACAGTGTACTAGTGTAGACGAGTGCGATCGCGATGTAAATGATTTCCAAAATAAATCATTTATCTAAATCAATTAAATTATATTTATTTGTAAGAATAACGTTTTGACAACAGACTACATATTATATTGGGGCACTTATGCTGCCTGACAAGACCCGCAAATATAAAATGTACATTAAATTCAAATAGATATTATATACTGTTTAAATTTTTTTTTTAAATCTCGTTTTAAATTCATTGTTAAAATTTTCTTATAATATCATTTATATTGAACGACTATTCCAGTAAATTCATTTCAAACATGTCAAAATGTCAATTAACTATGCCATGTATATTATGAATAAAATAAAAATTATATATAAATTGTTTATTTATTTATCTTCACGCACAAACCCTGACGGGGTAGCCAGATCCCCAAATGGCCGTACCAATGGGTTTTTCTAAAACTTATGTACGAATTATATCGTTGGCTTGGACATAAAGATGGCGACGGGCTCACCGCCTGTCACGTTGTCCCGAAAATATCTTCGGTGGAAGGTGGGTCGAAGGGACTTAAATGTCTAGACTAGACCTCTATGTACCTCTGTATTGGGAATTGCGTGAAGATATTTATTTTTTATTTATTTTATATTAATTATGATCATGGATTAGCATACTAAGAAATAAATAAATATTTTTATCGATATCTTATGTTTCATAAAGAATAAGTAAATTTGTTGTATAAAACTAACAGATAGACTCGTATAGTAAATGATTTTAATGTAGAGATTTGTAGTAAAAATAGGTAAGTAGTATTTTCTTAGTATTCAGAGAAACAAATGAATAAATGGTCATCAAGTATCTGTTATAGTACTCTTCTTCTTTTTCATAATTAACATTAGAATCGTTTTTCAAAGATCTCCGGCTATCGCATAACTTAATTTTGACATATTTGACATAGGTACAGCGGCGAGATCTTTTTGTGATTTAGAATAAATTCCCATGTCGAATTTTATGTCATCGATGGGACGACGTTTGACTGATTCTCATACTCTATTGATGGCAAGGTGATCTCTTTTAAATTTCACCCAAATATCGGCAGACCGGAGATGGGCAGCAATGTCTAATGTGTCCAGGACCAAGGTGGTATATGAAAATAAAATAAGTAAATATCTTCACGCTATTCCCAATACTAGAATAGGGTAGTGGGTAAATATATGTCCAGACAATGACAAAAAGTCCTTTCGTCCCTTCTTACACTGAAGACATTTTATAGGACGACGTGACAGGCGGTGAGCCTGTCGCTATTTTTATATCCAAGCTAACGATATCAAGCATATTTTTCATTGAAAAAAATAATAAGTACGAGGTTAACTTTAATATTCTACTTGAATTTACAATAATATTTCCTAACACTTTCAGCACAAGCGCTTAAATAAGGGCGTTACATTTGTTAATGTCACAGTTACTCATTACAGGTACATTGGTATTAAGCCATTATTTAATACATTAGTTAATTCCTGTTGTTGATTGGTTACAAATGAGATGAAATTATTATATTCATCTAAGTGAACTGTGAATGTTAGTCGGATGACAAATAAAACTGTTAATATTTTAGCGAAGTAATGTCGAACAGTTCTAACTGAATAATGAAGTTAGGGCAGAATTTTATGCGGCTTATTTTGTAACTAATAAATCGCAGTAGTCAAAACAACAACTAATAATTCTATAAACATCTATCACTGGACAATATCTTATTTTCATATAAAATGAACTTATTTTTTAAACTACATTATTCTCTTTATTTATATAAATCATTTGACAATACTATGTACATTGGATGTTGATTAATATCTGTAATGGGAACGTGGTATATCAGAAAACACAAGACTTTAACATACTCGTAAGATATCTAAATCAATAATATTGTTATTGGTATGGTATTTTTTTTTGAATTGTCATCGAAATGTTTTGCAATTATTGTATAATGCGTTTTATAAGAAGATAATTAAAGTGATTTAAAGATAGAACATTTTTGTATATTTCCTTACTAGTACTTTAATCGATAGAATAAATTAGAGTATTCAGAATTGAAAAGCTAAAAAATTACAATAATGTAAAATATCTTCACGCAATTCCCAATACAGGGGTAGACAGAGGTCTAGTAGACCTGTCTACCCCCTAGACATTTAAGTCCCTTCGACCCACCTTCCACCGAAGATATTTTCGGGACAACGTGACAGGTGGTGAGCCTGTCGTCGTCTTTATGTCCAAGCCAACGATATAATTCGTGCATAAGTTTTAGAAAAACCCATTGGTACGACCACTTGAGGATCGAACTCGGGTCTCTTGACTCGAAATTCCGACCACCCAACCACTCGGCTATCGTGACTTATAACGACTACTGATCTATCCATAACATTATCAAAAATATATATACATACATATTGAGTATGTATGTATACACACATATTTATTCAATTATATATGATGAATTTTGGTAGCAGATACTTATCCTTTAATGTACTTAGTGATCAATGTCCATCGACACGAACGAGAAGAATGACTAATGTAAATAAAAAAGAGAGATAAATATATTTTACTACTTAGAACATCCTTATTTTATTTTGTTTTGTCTTTGAAAACCTATAATACACAAATTTGTTTTTTTTTTGTTGTAAATTAGCAACGAATGAAGCTAATTTATTTAATTCTCTCTTTTTATTTGGTCCACTGCAGGATAGCCTTCAACCGTAATGGAGTATTTGCCATAATAGCCAGGCTTGGCATGCGAATTGGCGATCGCAGTACCAGGCACCTCGCACCCGAAATGCGGCTGTCCATAGCTGTTGGATTTCGGACTGATATTTTTCGAGATGGTTCTAACGTAATCTATTGGTCGCCCACAGTACTTTCAAAGTTTCTTTGTTGCCTTCACCCACGGAAGAAAAGAGAGTGGTTTGTTGTTACACAATTACCACAATGGCGATAATTTCACCCTAATGTTAGTTCCGATATGGTAAGAAGACTTAAACGTACTGAATTTTGATGAAGTCGTCATAAAATTCAAACTTCGTGCACACAGAGTTTCATACGAACATGGAAGCAACTATACTGTAACCGTCAGGGATAATTATTAAGTGTAAGCTTTTTAATGTTTTTTTTAGTTTGGTAAGTATGTATGTTTGTTGACATGTAACGGAATCTTTGAATGTGATACTATACGATGTAACATAACGATGTAATAATTTGGTGAAGTACAAATTTATATAACTAGAAATAAAGACGCTTCTTTCTAAAATAAAAAAAGAGTGATTAAAAACAATTATAAAAAAGATGATGAAGATATCAATTTCTGTAAGTGGTTTATTATAATTTTATATGTTCAAGAAAACAAGAGTGACCAAGAAAAAATCATACTATCATTTACTTTGCAGTTCTTATGTAAATAAGGTCTGATAATTGACAGGTGCATCCGCTAGTGAAGATGCGGACGCAAAATATTGTGTTGTTCTCTTATTACTAATTAAATATTACAACGTATGAATTATTAATGTTATTTTATTCAATAGGACGACCCGATAGCCTTGTTGGTAGTGACCCTGCCTTCTAGCTATGAAATGCGGTTTCGAATCCCGCTAAGGACGACAAGCAAATATTTGAATGATATTAATATAAAGGTTTGTAATATAATCTATACATCACTCTATTATACATATTGTACCATTGGATGGGCACTTAGATGGCGATAGGGTTGCCATCTGGCATATAATATTCAATAGGTAATTTGTTTATAAACAACTCCTTTTTGAACATAATAATACATTTAAACGTAAATTGGAGTGTTTTATATACTGCAGCCTAAACGAGTGAGCGGTTTCTCTGCTGTTTTCTTTCGCCTGTTTCTTCTCCGTAAGAGGAACTTAATTACTATTAAGTTCCTCTCTTACGAAAAATGTGTTTTCTATATTGACCCGACCGGAAATCGAGCCCGGAGCTCAGTGCTGGCTAATATTTAAAGCCGGTGTACATTATGTGTATGACCGTGTGGTAGCGTTGTAAGAGTGTTGTTATTCTCTTTCCGTAGGTGTCGTAAGGGGCGACTAACGGAAAGAACTTAGAATATGTTAATATATATGTATAAACGATAAATGGCGGAATAACCATCTCTAAAAATGTATAAAAATAAATAAAATAAATATCTTCACGCAATTCCCAATACAGGGACAATTAAGTCCCTTTGACCCACCTTCCACCGAAGATATTTTCGGGACAACGTGACAGGTGGTGAGCCCGTCGCCGCCTTTATGTCCAAGCCAACGATGAAATTCGTACATAAGTTTTGAAAACTCATTGCTACTGCCACCTGTGGATCGAACTCGAGTCTCTCGACTCGAAATTCCGACCACCCAACAACTCGGCTATCGTGACTATGTGAGACCAAAATAATCAAATTGAAGATGCCATACAGCTATAGTTACTTGAAGTAACTATAGCTGTATGGTTAGGTGATCGGAATTCAAAAGACCCGAGTTCGATCACTAAGGCCAGTTCATTTTTCTAAAACTTCCATACGATTTATATCGTTCGCTTGCACATAAAGACGGCGGTGGGTTCGCCACCCGTCACGTTGTTCCAAAAAAAATGTCGTCGTTGGAAGGTGGATCGAAAGGACTTGATTGTCTAGACCCCTGTTTACCCTTGTATTAGGAGTGGTGTGAAGAAAAATTGTTGAATTATTAGCTTTTACCTGCGGCTTTGCCCGAAGCAAGGAAATGATAAAAATGTAATCATTATCATTAAAAAGTATATAAGATATAAAATACTTACATGATTATTTCTTAAACAAATAGAAACAGCTGATGCTATACTTTAATTGAAGAGGAAGCTAGCTGACCGATACTTCGTCGCGATCTTCAGTGTAACTTAAATTTTCTTCTCAGTGATAAAATGGCAGCGCGCGTCAAATAAAATAAATAAATAAAATAAATATCTTCACGCAATTCGCCGTCTTTATGTCCAAGCCAACGATATACTCCTGTACATAAGTTTTGAAAACCCTTTGGTACGAGCCTACCAACTGGGGATCGAACTCGGGTCAATTGACTCAAAATTCCGACCACCCAACCACTGGCTATCGTGACTTATAACGACTACTGATCTATCCATAACATTATCAAAATATATATACATACATATTGAGTATGTATGTATACACACATATTTATTCAATTATATATGATGAATTTGGTAGCAGATTCTTATCCTTTAATGTACTTAGTGATCAATGTCCATCGACACGAACGAGAAGAATGACTAATGTAAATAAAATAAAATAAATAAAATAAAATAAATAAAATAAATATCTTCACGCAATTCGCCGTCTTTATGTCCAAGACAACGATATAATTCGTACATAAGTTTTGAAAACCTATAATACACAAATTTGTTTTTTTTTTTGTTGTAAATTAGCAACGAATGAAGCTAATTTATTTAATTCTCTCTTTTTATTTGGTCCACTGCAGGATAGCCTTCAACCGTAATGGAGTATTTGCCATAATAGCCAGGCTTGGCATGCGAATTGGCGATCGCAGTACCAGGCACCTCGCACCCGAAATGCGGCTGTCCATAGCTGTTGGATTTCGGACTGATATTTTTCGAGATGGTTCTAACGTAATCTATTGGTCGCGCACAGTACTTTCAAAGTTTCTTTGTTGCCTTCAAACGACACCCACGGAAGAAAAGAGAGTGGTTTGTTGTTACACAATTACCACAATGGCGATAATTTCACCCTAATGTTAGTTCCGATATGGTAAGAAGACTTAAACGTACTGAATTTTGATGAAGTCGTCATAAAATTCAAACTTCGTGCACACAGAGTTTCATACGAACATGGAAGCAACTATACTGTAACCGTCAGGGATAATTATTAAGTGTAAGCTTTTTAATGTTTTTTTTAGTTTGGTAAGTATGTATGTTTGTTGACATGTAACGGAATCTTTGAATGTGATACTATACGATGTAACATAACGATGTAATAATTTGATGAAGTACAAATTTATATAACTAGAAATAAAGACGCTTCTTTCTAAAATAAAAAAAAGAGTGATTAAAAACAATTATAAAAAAAGATGATGAAGATATCAATTTCTGTAAGTGGTTTATTATAATTTTATATGTTCAAGAAAACAAGAGTGACCAAGAAAAAAATCATACTATCATTTACTTTGCAGTTCTTATGTAAATAAGGCTCCGATAATTGACAGGTGCATCCGGGCTAGTGAAGATGCGGACGCAAAATATTGTGTTGTTCTCTTATTACTAATTAAATATTACAACGTATGAATTATTAATGTTATTTTATTCAATAGGACGACCCGATAGCCTTGTTGGTAGTGACCCTGCCTTCTAGCTATGAAATGCGGTTTCGAATCCCGCTAAGGACGACAAGCAAATATTTGAATGATATTAATATAAAGGTTTGTAATATAATCTATACATCACTCTATTATACATATTGTACCATTGGATGGGCACTTAGATGGCGATAGGGTTGCCATCTGGCATATAATATTCAATAGGTAATTTGTTTATAAACAACTCCTTTTTGAACATAATAATACATTTAAACGTAAATTGGAGTGTTTTATATACTGCAGCCTAAACGAGTGAGCGGTTTCTCTGCTGTTTTCTTTCGCCTGTTTCTTCTCCTTAAGAGGAACTTAATTACTATTAAGTTCCTCTCTTACGAAAAATGTGTTTTCTTTATTGACCCGACCGGAAATCGAGCCCGGACCTCAGTGCTGGCTAATATTTAAAGCCGGTGTACATTATGTGTATGACCGTGTGGTAGCGTTGTAAGAGTGTTGCCACTCCCTTTCTTTCCGTGAGTGTCGTAAGGGGCGACTAACGGAAAGAACTTAGAATATGTTAATATATATGTATAAACGATAAATGGCGGAATAACCATCTCTAAAAATGTATAAAAATAAATAAAATAAATATCTTCACGCAATTCCCAATACAGGGACAATTAAGTCCCTTTGACCCACCTTCCACCGAAGATATTTTCGGGACAACGTGACAGGTGGTGAGCCCGTCGCCGCCTTTATGTCCAAGCCAACGATGAAATTCGTACATAAGTTTTTGAAAAACTCATTGCTACTGCCACCTGTGGATCGAACTCGAGTCTCTCGACTCGAAATTCCGACCACCCAACAACTCGGCTATCGTGACTATGTGAGACCAAAATAATCAAATTGAAGATGCCATACAGCTATAGTTACTTGAAGTAACTATAGCTGTATGGTTAGGTGATCGGAATTCAAAAGACCCGAGTTCGATCACTAAGGCCAGTTCATTTTTCTAAAACTTCCATACGATTTATATCGTTCGCTTGCACATAAAGACGGCGGTGGGTTCGCCACCCGTCACGTTGTTCCAAAAAAAATGTCGTCGTTGGAAGGTGGATCGAAAGGACTTGATTGTCTAGACCCCTGTTTACCCTTGTATTAGGAGTGGTGTGAAGAAAAATTGTTGAATTATTAGCTTTTACCTGCGGTTTTGCCCGAAGCAAGGAAATGATAAAAATGTAATCATTATCATTAAAAAGTATATAAGATATAAAATACTTACATGATTATTTCTTAAACAAATAGAAACAGCTGATGCCATACTTTAATTGAACAGGAAGCTAGCTGACCGATACTTCGTCGCGATCTTCAGTGTAACTTAAATTTTCTTCCCAGTGATAAAATGGCAGCGCGCGTCAAATAAAATAAATAAATAAAATAAATATCTTCACGCAATTCGCCGTCTTTATGTCCAAGCCAACGATATAATTCGTACATAAGTTTTTGAAAAACCCTGCCATCTGGGGATCGAACTCGGGTCTCTCGATTCGAAATTCCGACCACCCAACCACTCAGCTATTTGTTTATATAGGTTATCAAATGATAAGATAATAGACAGACAATTTCATAGACCTTGTTCATACCTTGGGTATGATTGTAATTTTAGTAAGGACCTCTAATTAAAAAATATAGCCTATTTTCCTGGCCAAAAGTTCATGCATGAATTTTTTTAAATCAATTTAGTGGGTAGATGTTATAACAAACAAACTTACTTTCACATTTATAATATTGGCATGATATTGACATTACAAAATTATTTATATTGTACATCAACATACAGTTTCGTTTCTGCCAAAGTGCGTTTTAATTAAAAAGGTTGCACAAAAAAGACTATTGTTAATATTAATAATATTTATTTAGACTTGTAGGAATTTCACAATGTCCTATCGTGTTACTGCAATGCCGTCTTGAATAAAATATTATTGTGAGAAATTTTACTTTTAGCTTGAAGTCTACGCGAAAGCTTTCACATTGGTCTGTAATACCATAAATGGTTTTAAAGTCGCATATTACATTGATGATCCGATAGTCGAGTCAGTAGTGACCCTACGTTCCAAGCTAAGGTCTGTGGGTTCGAATCCCGCTAGGAGTAAATATTTATGTGAAGAATATGTATGCTTGTACTCGAGTCATAGATACTTATGTGTAGGTATGTACGAATATCTGTCTATTTAAATTTATATTAATATTAAAATAAAGAGTGGTTGGGTAATCGGAATTCGATTCAAGAGAGCCGAGTTTGATCCCAGGTGTTAGGCTCGTACCCAATGCCTTTCTTCAAACCTTATCTACGATTTACATTGTTAGCTTTGACAAAAAGTCAGCGACAGTCTTACCACCTGTTCGGTGGAAATTAAGTCGAAAGGACTTAGTTGTCTAGACCCCTGTATACCCCAGTATTGGCGTGAAGATATTTATTTATTTAAATTAACAACTATGAAAATATATTCTATCGTTAGCATTGACACAAATACAGCGATAGACTGGTGAAACAACCCAGGTACCATAAACACCCAGGACCGAGTAAATGTAGAAAAAGTCTTTTTCTACATTGACCTGACCAGAAATATAACTCGGCACCTTAGAGAGCTGGCGACACCATAAAAACAGGGGAATGGCGTTAAGAAGTACAGATTATTGCGTAATGTGACAGTAACCATTACTACTTTTTGCTTTATTTTTAGCCGTCGTTGGTGATACTTACGGGACGCAATGGAGTGGTAAATTATAATGTCGGTGACGTCAGCTATCGTTTTGTCGGTGTCCGATGAGATGTAAATTAAAGCTGGTATAAAATTATTTGCCAGCAATTTTGGAACAAGCTGCGCGTGAAATTCACAAATTATAAATTTGCAAAGTTAAATAGACAAACTTTCATGGTGTAGATATATACGCATCCTATATATAAATATCTTTACGCCATTCGCAGAGGACCCATAGGACGTAGACAGGGGTCTAGACAATCAAGTCCTTCTTTCTGAGTACCGTGACGTGAGAAAATATCTTCACGCAATTCCCAATACAGGGGTAGACAGAGGTCTAGTCTAGACAATTAAGTCCCTTCGACCCACCTTTCACCGAAGTTATTTTCGGGACAACGTGACTGGTGGTGAGCCCGTCGCCGTCTTTATGTCCAAGTCAACGATGTAGTTCGTACATAAGTTTTTGAAAAACTCATTGGTACGAGCCTGCCACTTGGGGATCGAACTCGGGTCGCTCGACTCGAAATTCCGACAACCGAACCACTTGGCTATCGTGACTTATTAAATACATTTTTTATAGTTTTATTAAATAAAACCTACTAATGTTATGTCAGTTTATTTTTGTTATCAAGCACTATGATATTCTTGATGTTGCAACAGAAATATCTACTTTATTTTTGTATAGAATACAAGGCGGTGCAGTAGTCTGGAACACACGCGTTATGAATGTTATTATTCGTCATTCATCATTAACGTGCATTCGTTCTATATTTCAACTTCACCGCAGACACTGCAAGAGTAATAACGTCGGAAGTTAGCTTTGTTTAAATCTGTTTTATGTTGTATGTTTTTATTTTTACGCATATTCCCAATACTGGGGTAGACAAAC
Organism: Sericinus montela; assembly: GCA_029286605.1. NCBI lineage: Eukaryota > Metazoa > Arthropoda > Insecta > Lepidoptera > Papilionidae > Sericinus > Sericinus montela. Next base: position 17,062 of record JAGSMR010001198.1, on the reverse strand, counting down.
ACGACCACTGATTGGGCCATTAGTATATTTCAATTCACGCCATTAAAATTTCACCTGGGAAATTCACCACCAAGAGCACATAGCATTGATGTTAATCCTTTAAATAAAAAGCAAATATTTTCAAGAAATTAGTAACCCAATTAAGTTCTATTTAATTAACTAATAATATAAATTGAGAACCCAAACTTTGCATTATACGAAGAAGAATGAAGCACTTAGTCTTTCCTGAGGCAAAACTGAAAGTCCGCCGAAGAAATAATATTAAATTATCAGTTGACGAACTGTAGTAAGTAAATAACGAGTAAATCTTTTTATTTGATTTAATTTATTTAACTTTTACTAGAACAGTAGAACATTGATTTTCTAGGAATTTAAATAAGATTTGTTAAAATTCCTAATTATAGTAATTAATGAAATTAGAAAACTTTTTTTTTTTCAATTTAATATTTTATCTTTGTAAGCTAGTGACTTACTTGCCAGGTATTCTTATCTTATATTACTAAGGCGGGCGGGCGGGGCAGTATCGTTTTTCACAGTTCACGACGAAACCGACGAACTTTTCAAAAACTTATCTACGAACTACATCGTTGGATTGGACATAAAGATGGCGAAAATATCTTCGGTGGAAGGTGGGTGGAAGAGACTTAATTGTCTAGACTAGACCTCTGTCAACCCCTTTATTGGGAATGGCGTGAAGATATTTATTATTTATTCATGTACGAGGTATAATATTCACAAAAATTTGTTACTGCCAATAAAGAAAAGAAAACAAAAAAAACAGAATTGAGCACTTCCCGGCTTTTTTAAAAATCAGTTAATGATTACAATTTATGAAAAGAAAATACTTTCAAGCCGTATATAGTAATAAAACATTTCAAATCACTCAGATATCGTTGTTTTTTCATATTATATTAATGAAAAAACAGCTACTTGAAAAGAGTTTTGGAGTTTACATTGAGAATCGATTTTCGGTGTATGAAAATTTATGACCCCATATACCGTCTAATTTAGACCCAGTTGATTAAAAATGGTTATTCCGCTATGTGGTGGTAGCCAATTATATTTCGAGGATTTTTCCTTAGTAGCCATTTGCGACATCGATGAGGAGATAGGATGTGGCATTATTTTCACGCTATAACGTCATGGCAATAAATACTTATCTTTAAAATTAACATACTGCATCTGATAACATATTCCGCAGCCTGGGATAGGCAGATGTCCATCAGTTATTTAGACAATCTAGGTTAGCCACTTAGGGACTATGTGGCAGGTGGTGAGCCTATCACCTTTTTAGTGTCGAAGCTAACGGTACAAAATAATAATATATATACACACATAAACTATTTGACTATTAACACTTTATTACAACATTGATATATTGGTGAAAAAATTACAACCTATTATATATATTTCCTGTTTCAATTTTAAAACTAGAACAAAAATTTATTCGATGTTGCTCATCAAATAATTCATTAATATTTTTTATACTGCTATATTTTATGCGTATTGTAAAAATGTACGAGTCTCGTCCTTATGCACTTATGTCCTTACCCACTCTTGAATATGACAACATAATATTGTTAAAATATTTCCTTTATCTTTTGACAAGCCTTTACACATTGTTATCTCAATTTTCACTTACATACTTGAAAACCCCTGTTTACATTATCCTATGTTTTGTTAGCACGCCTCGTCTCATTTACGTACCCTTTTGTAGCTACATCTTTTCTCACAACCGTATGTTTTGTCGTTTATCAAAACTGTGATAATGAATAACACATCACATCACAACCTGTAAAAGTTCACCACAGTACTCTCTCCAGTACGCTCTTCAGCGTACGTTTCACTACAGCTAGAATTACAGTGAGGTGGTTTTCTTCTCATGGGCGTCTTAAGAAGCGACTACGGGAAAAGCCAAGACAGGTAGTGGTTTAACGATCCGGGAAATATGGAACGATGATAGGCAGCTTTTAAGGAAGTGTCTAAAATTCGATATGTTCTGCGGTCAAAAATCGGCTGCCAATTATGGCGATTTCTGTGAGATACCTTTGCCCAGCAGTAGACTGTTACTGTCGGTTATGTACAAACCAACGATGAAATTCGTACATAAGTTTTTGAAAAACTCATTGGTACTGCCACTGTCGTTCCAGAATCGAATCCGGAACCTCGGAGCTGGCGACAGAAAAATCGTTTTTATATTTATACTATAAATATAAATTAGATAAGCTATAAAGAGTATTCAATTATATTGTTAAAAATCATGTAAAAAAAAGTCTTCACGCAATTCCCAACACAGGGGTAGCCAGAGGTCAAGTCTAGACAATTAAGTCCCTTTGACCCACCTTCCACCGAAGATATTTTCGGGACAACGTGACAGGTGGTGAGCCTATCACCTTTTTAGTGTCGAAGCTAACGGTACAAAATAATAATATATATACACATAAACTATTTGACTATTAACACTTTATTACAACATTGATATATTGGTGAAAAAATTACAACCTATTATATATATTTCTGTTTCAATTTTAAAACTAGAATAAAAATTTATTCGATGTTGCTCATCAAATAATTCATTAATATTTTTTATACTGCTATATTTTATGCGTATTGTAAAAATGTACGAGTCTCGTCCTTATGCACTTATGTCCTTACCCACTCTTGAATATGACAACATAATATTGTTAAAATATTTCCTTTATCTTTACACATTTTTGACAAGCCTTTACACATTGTTATCTCAATTTTCACTTACATACTTGAAAACCCCTGTTTACATTATCCTATGTTTTGTTAGCACGCCTCGTCTTATTTACGTACCCTTTTGTAGCTACATCTTTCTCACAACCGTATGTTTTGTCATTTATCAAAACTGTGATAATGAATAACACATCACATCACAACCTGTAAAGTTCACCACAGTACTCTCCAGTACGCTCTTCAGCGTACGTCACACTACAGCTAGGATTACAGTGAGGTGGTTTTCTCATGGGCGTCTTAAGAAGCGACTACGGGAAAAGCCAAGACAGGTAGTGGTTTAACGATCCAGGAAATATGGAACGATGATAGGCAGCTTTTAAGGAAGTGTCTAAGATGCGATATGTTCTGCGGTCAAAATCGGCTGCCAATTATGGCGATTTCTGTGAGATACCTTTGCCCATCAGTAGACTGTTACTGTCGGTTATGTACAAACCAACGATGAAATTCGTACATAAGTTTTGAAAACTCATTGGTACTGCCACTGTCGTTCCAGAATCGAATCCGGAACCTCGGAGCTGGCGACAGAAAATCGTTTTATATTTATACTATAAATATAAATTATATAAGCTATAAAGAGTATTCAATTATATTGTTAAAATATTTCCTTTATCTTTACACATTTTTTGACAAGCCTTTACACATTGTTATCTCAATTTTCACTTACATACTTGAAAACCCCTGTTTACATTATCCTATGTTTTGTTAGCACGCCTCGTCTTATTTACGTACCCTTTTGTAGCTACATCTTTTCTCACAACCGTATGTTTTGTCGTTTATCAAAACTGTGATAATGAATAACACATCACATCACAACCTGTAAAAGTTCACCACAGTGCTCTCTCCAGTACGCTCTTCAGCGTACGTCACACTACAGCTAGGATTACAGTGAGGTGGTTTTCTTCTCATGGGCGTCTTAAGAAGCGACTACAGGAAAAGCCAAGACAGGTAGTGGTTTAACGATCCAGGAAATATGGAACGATGATAGGCAGCTTTTAAGGAAGTGTCTAAGATGCGATATGTTCTGCGGTCAAAAATCGGCTGCCAATTATGGCGATTTCTGTGAGATACCTTTGCCCATCAGTAGACTGTTACTGTCGGTTATGTACAAACCAACGATGAAATTCGTACATAAGTTTTGAAAACTCATTGGTACTGCCACTGTCGTTCCAGAATCGAATCCGGAACCTCGGAGCTGGCGACAGAAAATCGTTTTATATTTATACTATAAATATAAATTATATAAGCTATAAAGAGTATTCAATTATATTGTTAAAATATTTCCTTTATCTTTACACATTTTTTGACAAGCCTTTACACATTGTTATCTCAATTTTCACTTACATACTTGAAAACCCCTGTTTACATTATCCTATGTTTTGTTAGCACGCCTCGTCTTATTTACGTACCCTTTTGTAGCTACATCTTTCTCACAACCGTATGTTTTGTCATTTATCAAAACTGTGATAATGAATAACACATCACATCACAACCTGTAAAGTTCACCACAGTGTTTCCAGTACGCTCTTCAGCGTACGTCACACTACAGCTAGGATTACAGTGAGGTGGTTTTCTTCTCATGGGCGTCTTAAGAAGCGACTACGGGAAAAGCCAAGACAGGTAGTGGTTTAACGATCCAGGAAATATGGAACGATGATAGGCAGCTTTTAAGGAAGTGTCTAAGATGCGATATGTTCTGCGGTCAAAATCGGCTGCCAATTATGGCGATTTCTGTGAGATACCTTTGCCCATCAGTAGACTGTTACTGTCGGTTATGTACAAACCAACGATGAAATTCGTACATAAGTTTTGAAAACTCATTGGTACTGCCACTGTCGTTCCAGAATCGAATCCGGAACCTCGGAGCTGGCGACAGAAAATCGTTTTATATTTATACTATAAATATAAATTATATAAGCTATAAAGAGTATTCAATTATATTGTTAAAAATCATGTAAAAAAGTCTTCACGCAATTCGCCGTCTTTATGTCCAAGCCAACGATGAAATTCGTACATAAGTTTTGAAAACCATTGCTACTGCCAATTGTGGATCGAACCGAGTCTCTCGGACTCGAAATCTGACCACCCAACAACCTCGGCTATCGTGACTATGTGAGACCAAAATAATCAATTGATGTTATACAGCTATGGTTACTTGAAGTAACTATAGCTGTGAAGGCCAGTGATCAAATCAAAAGACCTGAGTTCGACTACTAAGGCCAGTTCATTTTTCTAAAACTTCCATACGATTTATATCGTTCGCTTGCACATAAAGACGGCGGTGGGTTCGCCACCCGTCACGTTGTTCCAAAAAATGTCGTCGTTGGAAGGTGGACTGAAAGGGACTTGGATTGTCTAGACCCTGTTTACCCTTTTGTATTAGGAGTGGTGTGAAGAAAATTGTTGAATTATTAGCTTACCATATTTTGCCTGAAGCAAGGAAATGATAAAATGTAATCATTATCATTAAAAAGTATATAAGATATAAAATACTTACATGATTATTTAAACAAACAGAAACAGCTGATGCCATACTTTTAATTGAAGAGGAAGCATGACCGATACTTCGTCGCGATCTTCAGTGTAACTTAAATTTTCTTTCTCAGTGATAAAATGGCAGCGCGCGTCAAATAAAATAAATAAATAAATAAATATCTTCACGCACCTGCCGTCTTTATGTCCAAGACAACGATATAATTCGTACATAAGTTTTGAAAAACCCTGCCATCTGGGGATCGAACTGGCCCCTGATCTGAAAATCTGACCACCCAACCACTCAGCTATTTGTTTATATAGGTTATCAAATGATAAGATAATAGACAGACAATTTATAGACCTTGTTCATACCTTGGGTATGATTGTAATTTAGTAAGGACTCTAATTAAAAATATAGCCTATTTTCCTGGCCAAAAGTTCATGCATGAATTTTTTTTAAATCAGTTTAGTGGGTAGATGTTATAACAAACAAACTTATTTCTCTTGCTGTTATTTATAATATTGGCATGATATTGACATTACAAAATTATTTATATTGTACATCAACATACAGTTTCGTTTCTGCCAAAGTGCGTTTTAATTAAAAGGTTGCACAAAAAGACTATTGTTAATATTAATAATATTTATTTAGACTTGTAGGAATTTCACAATGTCCTATCGTGTTACTGCAATGCCGTCTTGAATAAAATATTATTGTGAGAAATTCTTTAATTTTCTTTAGCTAGTCTGGCGAAAGCTTTCACATTGGTCTGTAATACCATAAATGGTTTTAAAGTCGCATATTACATTGATGATCCGATAGTCGAGCCAGTAGTGACCCCAATAACCCGTTGCTAAGGTCTGTGTCTGAAACCGCAAGTGAGTAAATATTTATGTGAAGAATATGTATGCTTGTACTGAGTCATAGATACTTATGTGTAGGTATGTACGAATCTATTTAAATTTATATTAATATTAAAATAAAGAGTGGTTGGGTAATCGAATTGATTCAAGAGATCCGAGTTTGATCCCAGGTGTTAGGTCGTACCCAATGCCTTTCTTCAAACCTTATCCACCATTTACATTGTTAGCTTTGACAAAAGTCATGATAGTCTTACCACCTGTTCGGTGGAAATTAGGTCGAAAGGACTTAGTTGTCTAGACCCCTGTATACCCCAGTATTGGCGTGAAGATATTTATTTATTTAAATTAATAACTATGAAAATATATTCTATCGTTAGCATTGACACAAATACAGCGATAGACTGGTGTAACAACCCAGGTACCATAAACACCCAGGACCGAGTAAATGTAGAAAAAGTCTTTTTCTACATTGACCTGACCAGAAATATAACCCGGCACCTTAGAGAGCTGGCGACACCATAAAAACAGGGGAATGGCGTTAAGAAGTACAGATTATTGCGTAATGTGACAGTAACCATTACTACTTTTTGCTTTATTTTTAGCCGTCGTTGGCGATACTTACGGGACGCAATGGAGTGGTAAATTATAATGTCGGTGACGTCAGCTATCGTTTCGTCGGTGTCCGATGAGATATAAATTAAAGCTGGTATAAAATTATTTGCCAGCAATTTTGGAACAAGCTGCGCGTGAAATTCACAAATTATAAATTTGCAAAGTTAAATAGACAAACTTTCATGGTGTAGATATATACGCATCCTATATATAAATATCTTTACGCCATTCGCAGAGGACCCATAGGACGTAGACAGGGGTCTAGACAATCAAGTCCTTCTTTCTGAGTACCGTGACGTGAGAAAATATCTTCACGCAATTCCCAATACAGGGTAGACAGAGGTCTAGTCTAGACAATTAAGTCCCTTCGACCCACCTTTCACCGAAGTTATTTTCGGGACAACGTGACTGGTGGTGAGCCCGTCGCCGTCTTTATGTCCAAGTCAACGATGTAGTTCGTACATAAGTTTTGAAAACTCATTGGTACGAGCCTGCCACTTGGGGATCGAACTCGGGTCGCTCGACTCGAAATTCCGACAACCGAACCACTTGGCTATCGTGACTTATTAAATAAATTTTTTATAGTTTTATTAAATAAAACCTACTAATGTTATGTCAGTTTATTTTTGTTATCAAGCACTATGATATTCTTGATGTTGCAACAGAAATATCTACTTTATTTTTGTATAGAATACAAGGCGGTGCAGTAGTCTGGAACACACGCGTTATGAATGTTATTATTCGTCATTCATCATTAACGGGCATTCGTTCTATATTTCAACTTCACCGCTGACACTGCAAGAGTAATAACGTCGGAAGTTAGCTTTGTTTAAATCTGTTTTATGTTGTATGTTTTTATTTTTACGCATATTCCCAATACTGGGGTAGACAAACACGACCACTGATTGGGCCATTAGTATATTTCAATTCACGCCATTAAAATTTCACCTGGGAAATTCACCACCAAGAGCACATAGCATTGATGTTAATCCTTTAAATAAAAAGCAAATATTTTCAAGAAATTAGTAACCCAATTAAGTTCTATTTAATTAACTAATAATATAAATTGAGAACCCAAACTTTGCATTATACGAAGAAGAATGAAGCACTTAGTCTTTCCTGAGGCAAAACTGAAAGTCCGCCGAAGAAATAATATTAAATTATCAGTTGACGAACTGTAGTAAGTAAATAACGAGTAAATCTTTTTATTTGATTTAATTTATTTAACTTTTACTAGAACAGTAGAACATTGATTTTCTAGGAATTTAAATAAGATTTGTTAAAATTCCTAATTATAGTAATTAATGAAATTAGAAAACTTTTTTTTTCAATTTAATATTTTATCTTTGTAAGCTAGTGACTTACTTGCCAGGTATTCTTATCTTATATTACTAAGGCGGGCGGGCGGGGCAGTATCGTTTTTCACAGTTCACGACGAAACTGACGAACTTTTCAAAAACTTATGTACGAACTACATCGTTGGCTTGGACATAAAGATGGCGAAAATATCTTCGGTGGAAGGTGGGTGGAAGAGACTTAATTGTCTAGACTAGACCTCTGTCAACCCCTTTATTGGGAATGGCGTGAAGATATTTATTATTTATTCATGTACGAGGTATAATATTAACAAAAATTTGTTACTGCCAATAAAGAAAAGAAAACAAAAAAACAGAATTGAGCACTTCCCGGCTTTTTTAAAAATCAGTTAATGATTACAATTTATGAAAAGAAAATACTTTGAAGCCGTATATAGTAATACAACATTTCAAATCACTCAGATATCGTTGTTTTTTCATATTATATTAATGAAAAAACAGCTACTTGAAAAGAGTTTTGGAGTTTACATTGAGAATCGATTTTTGGTGTATGAAAATTTATGACCCCATATACCGTCTAATTTAGACCCAGTTGATTAAAAATGGTTATTCCGCTATGTGGTGGTAGCCAATTATATTTCAAGGATTTTTCCTTAGCAGCATTTGCGACATCGATAAGGAGATAGGATGTGGCATTATTTTCACGCTATAACGTCATGGCAATTAATACTTATCTTTAAAATTAACATACTGCATCTGATAACATATTCCGCAGCCTGGGATAGGCAGATGTCCATCAGTTATTTAGACAATCTAGGTGAGCCACTTAGGGACTATGTGGCAGGTGGTGAGCCTATCACCTTTTTAGTGTCGAAGCTAACGGTACAAAATAATAATTTATATATACACATAAACTATTTGACTATTAACACTTTATTACAACATTGATATATTGGTAAAAAAATTACAACCTATTATATATATTTCCTGTTTCAATTTTAAAACTAGAACAAAAATTTATTCGATGTTGCTCATCAAATAATTCATTAATATTTTTTATACTGCTGTATTTTATGCGTATTGTAAAATTGTACGAGTCTCGTCCTTATGCACTTATGTCCTTACCCACTCTTGAATATGACAACATAATATTGTTAAAATATTTCCTTTATCTTTACACATTTTTTGACAAGCCTTTACACATTGTTATCTCAATTTTCACTTACATACTTGAAAACCCCTGTTTACATTATCCTATGTTTTGTTAGCACGCCTCGTCTTATTTACGTACCCTTTTGTAGCTACATCTTTCTCACAACCGTATGTTTTGTCATTTATCAAAACTGTGATAATGAATAACACATCACATCACAACCTGTAAAGTTCACCACAGTAAAGCTCTCCTAGTACGCTCTTTCAGCTGCAGTCGCCACAGCTAGATTACAGTGAGGTGGTTTTCTCATGGGCGTCTTAAGAAGCGACTACGGGAAAAGCCAAGACAGGTAGTGGTTTAACGATCCAGGAAATATGGAACGATGATAGGCAGCTTTTAAGGAAGTGTCTAAGATGCGATATGTTCTGCGGTCAAAAATCGGCTGCCAATTATGGCGATTTCTGTGAGATACCTTTGCCCATCAGTAGACTGTTACTGTCGGTTATGTACAAACCAACGATGAAATTCGTACATAAGTTTTTGAAAAACTCATTGGTACTGCCACTGTCGTTCCAGAATCGAATCCGGAACCTCGGAGCTGGCGACAGAAAAATCGTTTTTATATTTATACTATAAATATAAATTAGATAAGCTATAAAGAGTATTCAATTATATTGTTAAAAATCATGTAAAAAAAAGTCTTCACGCAATTCCCAATACAGGGGTAGCCAGAGGTCAAGTCTAGACAATTAAGTCCCTTTGACCCACCTTCCACCGAAGATATTTTCGGGACAACGTGACAGGTGGTGAGTTCGTCGCCGTCTTTATATCCAAGCCAACGATGAAGTCACGATAGCCGATTGGTTGGGTGGTCGGAATTTCGAGTCAAGTGACCCGAGTTCGATCCCCAGGTGGCAGTACCAATGAGTTTTTTCAAAAACTTATGTACTAATTGTATCATTGGCTTGGACATAAAAGGCGGCGACGGGCTCACCACCTGCCACGTTATCCCGAAAATATCTTCAGTGGAAGGTGGGTCAAAGGGACTTAATTGTCTAGACTAGACCTCTGTCTACCACTGTATTGGGAATTGCGTGAAGATATTTATTTTTTATTTTATTTATTTAAATCCAGACTTGTGCTCAGTGTGTGTTAGTAGACTGAAAATGACGTAAGGCAAAGTGCTGACTCACTTTGCCTTACGTCATTTTCAGTCTAATTAAAATCAAATAAAAATATAATTTAGAAAGTATGATGACTTTCGTGGTTAAGTGAGATACGCTCCGATTTTCAATGTGTCGCCAGCCGTGAGTCATGGGTTTGATTCTGGGATGGGTCAATGTAGAAAAACCTGTCACGTTGTCCCAAAAATATCTTTAGGTGGATGGTGGGTCGAAACGACTTAATTGTCCAAACATCTGTCTACCTCCGTATCAGGAATGGCGTGAAGATATTTATTTATTTATTTCTATTGTCTGGTACTACAATCACCAAGCAGCTTAGCTAGCGTGGCAACTGTAACTGTAAGGTACTCCATCTTGTCCTCAGAAGTTCAGTGCCATTATCCCATCAGCACTGCTGCTTCTCGACACCACTAACAGATTTAGATTCGACAAATTCGAATGAATTTAGTCACCTAAGTTTTAACTTACATGATTAACTTGAGTTTACATTTTTAGTTCTCACTAAAACAGTAAATTTTGTGTGATCTTTATACAGTTTTTGCTTTATCTGACTGTTTATTTATGTATGTCATACTTATAAGTAAAACGCGTTCCCTAAAACAGGGAAGAAAATGCAAAGCTTTCCTTAAAAATCTTAAGAGGGGTTTACAGACAAACGTTCTGATATGGTTTCAAATTATACAGCCAGTACCCCCTTCCGGCGCTCTATTATCGCATTTTTAAATTAAAACAAACAACCTTTTTTTGGAAACCTATTTGCAGTAAATATCAATAACATACTTGAGCACATTTCTGTTCTGCGGTTGTTTTTTATTACCGTTAATAAAATTTTTCTTCATTCACCACTTTAAATATAATTTTAGCAATGGAATCAAAGTTGAAGGAATACAAACTATAAAGTTTGTCGTATTTTAACAATCTTTAGTAACACCAAATAGCCTCGTCTCATTTACGTACTTTGTAGCTACATCTTTTCTCACAACCGTATGTTTTGTCGTTTATCAAAACTGTGATAATGAATAACACATCACATCACAACCTGTAAAAGTTCACCACAGTACTCTCTCCAGTACGCTCTTCAGCGTACGTCACACTACAGCTAGGATTACAGTGAGGTGGTTTTCTTCATGGGCGTCTTAAGAAGCGACTACGGAAAAGCCAAGACAGGTAGTGGTTTAACGATCCAGGAAATATGGAACGATGATAGGCAGCTTTAAGGAAGTGTCTAAGATGCGATATGTTCTGCGGTCAAAATCGGCTGCCAATTATGGCGATTTCTGTGAGATACCTTTGCCCAGCAGTAGACTGTTACTGTCGGTTATGTACAAACCAACGATGAAATTCGTACATAAGTTTTGAAAACTCATTGGTACTGCCACTGTCGTTCCAGAATCGAATCCGAACCTCGGAGCTGGCGACAGAAAAATCGTTTTTATATTTATACTATAAATATAAATTATATAAGCTTATAAAGAGTATTCAATTATATTGTTAAAAATCATGTAAAAAAGTCTTCACGCAATTCCCAACACAGGGTAGCCAGAGGTCAAGTCTAGACAATTAAGTCCCTTTGACCCACCTTCCACCGAAGATATTTTCGGGACAACGTGACAGGTGGTGAGTCCGTCGCCGTCTTTATATCCAAGCCAACGATGCAATTCATGTAATATTTGAAAAAATCATTAGTACTGCCACCTGAAGTCGATTCAGGTCTCTCGACTCAATTCCAAACCACCAACAACTCGGCTATCGTGACTTTTGAAGGACCAATGATAACATCGCTACTACAAATCCTTGAAGCTTTAAAAAACCTGTTAATATTTATTATACCAGGTTTATCTATAAGCGACAAAAATATATCATACTGATGCAAAATTGATTACATCCCGCCGCGTCTACCTGTATGTGGTGTTTCACGTATTCAAGGCTTTTATTCAATTGCCTCTATGGTGAATCCCAGGAAAAGGTGGTTTAGGATACACCACACGCTAAAAGGTAAGAAAAGTTTCCGTTGACCTCCGTAGACAGTGGCGTACTCATTGTGTCGCCGGCCTACTTCCTTGTTCCTCGATTCAGAATCCTGGGAGTTGATTCGTATTAATTCAATAACGTAGTGCTTCATTATTTCCGATTCCATAAAGCAAGAGATCAGTGCAATTCTTGTTGCATTTTCGCTACGTACGAATGTATTCGTTTATTATATATTCGTTTATTATATATTCGTTTATTATATAAATCGCGGGAATAACAGCCATCACCTTTAAAGGAAGAGATTTTTGTCTTCCATTTATTAGGGTAGCCAGAGGTCAAGTCTAGACAATTAAGTCCCTTTGACCCACCTTCCACCGAAGATATTTTCGGGACAACGTGACAGGTGGTGAGTCCGTCGCCGCATCGCCTATTATCGCATTTTTAAATTAAAACAAACAACCTTTTTTTGGAAACCTATTTGTAGTAAATATCAATAACATACTTGAGCACATTTCCGTTCTGCGGTTGTTTTTTATTACCGTTAATAAAATTTTTCTTTATTTCACCACTTTAAATATAATTTTAGCAGTGGACTCAAAGTTGAAGGAATACAAACTATAAAGTTTGTCGTATTTTAACAATCTTTAGTAACACCAAATAGCCTTGCTAATATATGTAGCCAAATACCATACTATCGCAGTGAATATTTGCGGGTTCAAATACCGCAACTGACAAATATTTGTGTGATGAATATGTTTGTACTCCAGTAGTGGATGTTGTGCCAAATAGGCTTCGGTGAAAGATGGGTCGAAAGCGTTACTTATCTAGACTTCTACAGTCAGTCTACTTCAGTATTGCGCATATGAGTTAAGATATTTATTTATTTAACAATCTTTAGCTACAAGAGGAAATTGGTAGCGTAATGGGAATTTGATTTAGGAAGACCCGAGTTCGATCTCCTGGATGAAGGATCGTACCAATGAGTTTATTAGAAACTTATTAACGGTTTATTCGAGTATCCTTGGCCAAGACGGCGACAAGGTCACTACCAGTCACGTTGTCAGAAATAATGGGTCGAAATTATTAAATTACCTAGACCTCTGACATCTCACATACACACTACTGTTGAAGAAAATCTTCTAGAGTGGCAATTTATAGCAGTAGCTTCACGAATTATACACACAAACAAAAGGTCTATTAACTTTTAAACCAAAACATATTTTAATGAACAATAAAAAACGTATTTGTTATACAAAAAAGTTACGCTCACAAAAACTTTATTCGCTTTACGTGGCAAATAAAATAGAAATTGCGTTCAACCATTTTTATTGACTGGATAACAATACACTACGCTGTGATTTGGGTGTTTGTTTGCACTCAATATTGCACTCGCTTGCTGGACGGTCTCCAAAGACAAATAAATTGGATTACAATAATAACGAAAAATTGTTGTATGTTGGTACTAAACGAGTATTCTTTTTTCAACCAGAATTTTATATAGTTTTTGCGACATCATACAAGTATATGTAAACGCAATGTAGATAAACAAGTGTTTTTTTGGTGAGTGTAGATGTGTATACAGTAGATGGCGCCGATACCAAAAACAGGCATAAATAAATAAAGAGAACACATTTAAAATTTCAATTGATGCTTGTAAGACACAGTGGCTCAGAGGTAAGGACGTTGCCAGGGTTCTTCAGAGGTCACGGTTCGAATCCCGGCCGTGTCAATTGAAATTTTAAAAACATTTTTTCTCTTTAATTTAATAGCGCCAAAATGAGTTTTACTTCTGTCAACACTCTCGGAGTGCAACCCGTAATGTTTTTTTAATTCTGAATTGGACCTATCTGAACCTATTCGTACTTTCCTCGATCATATTCAGGCCTTGGTCGGATTCGCAGTGTATATGTTAAAGTATGATGAAAGTTAACAAAACAGGAGATAGTAAGCAGATGATATAAAAAAAACAAAGGAAATATCTTAACGCCATTTTCAATACAGGGGTAGACAGAAATCTCGACAATTATGTCTTTTCGACCCACCTTCCACCGAAAACATTGTTGGGACAACGTACATAAGTTTTTGAAAATAACCATTGGTACGAACCTGGGGGATCGAACTTAGGTTTCGTGACTCGAATTTCTCTCGGCTCGGCTATCATGACTGACAGATGCTATGCTGCAGGAAAAGAGCAGATACCCGCTACAACGAGCATTTGTGATGGCTCCTCCAACAGTGTGCTGTCTGTACTCGTATACATGCTTTTGAGTCATAAGAACTTCGATAGCGCGATTTAGGGTGTTGTTGTGTTTACTAAATTATCAGCCACTATCGACCTTGTAATGTGGAGATATCGCCACATGACTTCTGCGAATCGAAAAGATGCGCAACTTTTATATACGCAATTATACATAACGTACATTAGACAAAGATTTTTATCTTTCTCACATTACCAAATACTCGTTAATTTACCACGTTTAACGTAGAAAGAGAAACATAACGTTAGTACGAATTTCTTCATACCAATTAAAAAAAAACGGAACTATGCCATGACTCGAAGATGTGAAAAAGTCTAATTTTACGTTGTCTAGGAAATAAGATAGTGTGGCTGATCATCTTTCTTATCCACGCTACGATAATAATAAAACCAGTAATGTACTTTGAATTACACTGCCTGCATGGATTTTATTGCGTTTTGACTTCGAATGCGGAACTTTATTACGTCGAACAGGATATCGGATTCCGTTATTTGAGACCATTGCCACTTTGTAACCGGAAGAAGAAATAAAGCTTTTATTATTTAGGAAATTGGTATTAAACATGCAGCTTTCGAATGCGGCGGCTGTAAAAATAAAGGTAATGATTTGTTTATATTTAAAAATAAAGAAAGCGTCGTTTTTGAAAAAAACAGGGTAACAATAGACAATAGTCACGATAGCCAAGTGGTTGGGTGGTCAGAATTTCGAGTCAAGAGACACGAGTTCGATCCCCAGGTTTCGTTCGTACCAACATTTTTTCTAAAATTTCCATACGATTTATATCGTTGGCTTGGACATAAAGACGGCGACGTGCTCACCACCTGTCACGTTGTTCCGAAAATATCTTCAGTGGAAGGTGGGTCGAAGGGACTTAATTGTCTAGACTAGACCTCTATCTACCCCTGTATATATTTATTTATTTATTTATAAACAAGGATACGCACCCCATATATAAATATCTTTCGCCATTCCTAGAGGACCCAGAGAATCAAGTCCTTTCGACCCGCCTTCCACTGAAGATATTTTTTTTCGGAACAACGTGGCGGGTGGCGAACTCACTGCCATCTTTATGTCCAAGCGAATCGTTCGCTTGAATAAATCGTATGGAAATTTTAGGAAAAATGTACTGGCCTTGGGAATCGAACTTGGATTCCAATCTCCTAATCATACAGCTATAGTAACTACAAGTCTAAAAGTTAATAATAAATAAAATTATGTGTTTACACTATAAAATTATAAGCCTTGTTTTGGTTTACAGATAACCCATATAAGATAAGGTAACCTTTATAGGTTTTCATTATTATTCTTTGCCATAGCAACTTTTTTTGACTGAAAATGAGATGTGATTTCAATTATGTGGCTCATTAAATAGTTGAATTAAAATCATTCACAAAATTTGTATAATTTCAATACGATCTTGATACAACTGTGATTTTTTTTTGCCAATTAAAAGCTGAGGAAATCTCTTAGAGACTTTCTTGTTCAATTCTATGCCTTCTATGCTTTTTCGTCAATCAAAAGATTGACGAAAAAGCATAGAAGGCGAGTGTGAATGGAAGTGTAGGAAGGGGAAGACCTAGGCGAACGTTTCAAGACCAAATCAGGGACGTCCTGAAAAAAGGCCAGGTCAAGAGTACCCTGAATCGAAGAGAATGTATGAACGGAATAATGAAAGTGGACGAAGCGAAACAAGTATGTAAGGATCGTAGCAAGTGGAAAGAAGTGGTCTCTGCCTACCCCTACGGGAAAGAGGCGTGATTATATGTACGTATGTTTAATTTATGCTGGTTACTTCTGTAAATGCTCAGTTTTGTGTTGATTTTGTTATATAGCTGACTTGATAGGTTGTTATACTGGCTACTAGCAAATGATGTATTTGTCTTCTGTGTAATGACTACTACGCCTTTCCTTCTTTTTTCTATGGCAGTTGGATCACAGGGTGTATTTTTGTG
This sequence comes from Sericinus montela, assembly GCA_029286605.1. NCBI lineage: Eukaryota > Metazoa > Arthropoda > Insecta > Lepidoptera > Papilionidae > Sericinus > Sericinus montela. The sequence continues at coordinate 520 of JAGSMR010001198.1, read as the reverse complement.
CCTCTTTAAAGTTGTGTGCAGTATGTATAATTTTCGTACTGTCAGAACGTCACAAATTTTATATAAGCTCTCGGTAGGAAATCTGAAAGGCTTAAAGTATAAACATGTACTTTAAGCCTTTCAGGTATAAGTATGTATATAAACATACTGGAGATTCTGAAATAAACCGACTATTTTGTCACCCTTTTCGGCACCCATGTATTCATAATATCAATGGATGTTGCGTCAACGTTACTGGAAAACATATTAACGATTGCCTCATTGAGCTCATTGCCGGCAGTGTGCCTCATTGAGCTCATTGCCGGCAGTTGTGTAAACGCAGTAATCGTATAAAAATTATAAACGACTTAATTAATTTAACTTCTAATCAGAGTGAACTAATATTATCAAATTTCTCAAACACTTTTGTTGTGTAGGATAGTGAAGTGTGTTACGTGCTAATTAGTGTGTGTACGAAACAGTTTATTATTAATCATGCAGCGTTCACCACCAAATCAAGATAAACATTATTCTTCAAACC
>JAGSMR010001197.1:15000-40191 GCA_029286605.1 Sericinus montela | reverse complement strand
AAGACCAAATCAGGGACGTCCTGAAAAAGGCCAGGTCAAGAGTACCCCTGAATCGAAGAGAATGTATGAACGGAATAATGAAAGTGGACGAAGCGAAACAAGTATGTAAGGATCGTAGCAAGTGGAAAGAAGTGGTCTCTGCCTACCCCTACGGGAAAGAGGCGTGATTATATGTACGTATGTTTAATTTATGCTGGTTACTTCTGTAAATGCTCAGTTTTGTGTTGATTTTGTTATATAGCTGACATGATAGGTTGTTATACTGGTTACTAGCAAATGATGTATTTGTCTTCTGTGTAATGACTACTACGCCTTTCCTTCTTTTTTCTATGGCAGTTGGATCACAGGGTGTATTTTTGTGCCTCTTTAAAGTTGTGTGCAGTATGTATAATTTTCGTACTGTCAGAACGTCACAAATTTTATATAAGCTCTCGGTAGGAAATCTGAAAGGCTTAAAGTATAAACATGTACTTTAAGCCTTTCAGGTATAAGTATGTATATAAACATACTGGAGATTCTGAAATAAACCGACTATTTTGTCACCCTTTTTCGGCACCCATGTATTCATAATATCAATGGATGTTGCGTCAACGTTACTGGAAAAAACATATTAACGATTGCCTCATTGGAGCTCATTGCCGGCAGTGTGCCTCATTGGAGCTCATTGCCGGCAGTTGTGTAAACGCAGTAATCGTATAAAAATTATAAACGACTTAATTAATTTAACTTCTAATCAGAGTGAACTAATATCATCAAATTCCTCAAACACTTTTGTTGTGTACGATAGTGAAGTGTGTTACGTGCTAATTAGTGTGTGTACGAAACAGTTTATTATTAATCATGCAGCGTTCACCACCAAATCAAGATAAACATTATTCTTCAAACCCTGACTTACCAACAGCAACGAATCACTCTAGAATTTAAAAAAAAAAAAATGTTTCATAGAACGTCGTCGTCGTTTAATCAATTTATACGTATTCTTCTACTCGGGATTATATAAATATTAAATTTTTAATAAAACAAAATCATAAATAAATAAAAATAACACACATATGGATAATGTTCACTTTAGTTTCACGTTCTGTTCTGTGTATTGTCGTGTATTTGTATTTTTTTTATTATTATTTTTAACAACATGCATATTACTGTATTTTTTTTTTTTTCTTACGTACCATGCTACCTGTTTATATAGTCCTCCCCACCATTCCCACAAATCCGACGCACGTACCCCGCGTCCTCGCCTCGTTCGTCCCTCGCTCTGACGTATCTAATAAATAGATGTGTTTCTTCCTCAAGAGCTTATTCGTATTCGTTACGCGAAAGCTGACGGTCGTTTTTCTACTTTTTCTTTACGTAGTTGAATATATCTATTCGCGAGTGAACGAAGATGACCGGTCGCGGTAAGGGTGGTAAAGGTCTGGGAAAGGGAGGAGCGAAGCGTCACAGGAAGGTGCTTCGTGATAACATTCAGGGTATCACCAAGCCGGCCATCAGACGTCTCGCCCGCAGAGGTGGCGTGAAGCGTATAAGCGGTTTGATCTACGAAGAGACACGCGGCGTTCTCAAAGTGTTCCTCGAGAACGTGATCCGTGACGCGGTTACGTACACCGAGCACGCGAAGAGGAAGACTGTCACCGCTATGGACGTCGTCTACGCTTTGAAACGTCAAGGACGCACCCTATACGGTTTCGGCGGTTAATGTAATTCTTCTTCTTCTTCCAATAGTTTGCATCGATAAGTGTGTGAGAAGAAAGTATGTAACGGTTTAAATGAGAAATAAAAAGGCCCTTTTCAGGGCCGCATATAACTCTAGAATTTAAAAAAAAAAAAAAAATGTTTCATAGAACGTCGTCGTCGTTTAATCAATTTATACGTATTCTTCTACTCGGGATTATATAAATATTAAATTTTTAATAAAACAAAATCATAAATAAATAAAAATAACACACATATGGATAATGTTCACTTTAGTTTCACGTTCTGTTCTGTGTATTGTCGTGTATTTGTATTTTTTTTATTATTATTTTTAACAACATGCATATTACTGTATTTTTTTTTTTTTCTTACGTACCATGCTACCTGTTTATATAGTCCTCCCCACCATTCCCACAAATCCGACGCACGTACCCCGCGTCCTCGCCTCGTTCGTCCCTCGCTCTGACGTATCTAATAAATAGATGTGTTTCTTCCTCAAGAGCTTATTCGTATTCGTTACGCGAAAGCTGACGGTCGTTTTTCTACTTTTTCTTTACGTAGTTGAATATATCTATTCGCGAGTGAACGAAGATGACCGGTCGCGGTAAGGGTGGTAAAGGTCTGGGAAAGGGAGGAGCGAAGCGTCACAGGAAGGTGCTTCGTGATAACATTCAGGGTATCACCAAGCCGGCCATCAGACGTCTCGCCCGCAGAGGTGGCGTGAAGCGTATAAGCGGTTTGATCTACGAAGAGACACGCGGCGTTCTCAAAGTGTTCCTCGAGAACGTGATCCGTGACGCGGTTACGTACACCGAGCACGCGAAGAGGAAGACTGTCACCGCTATGGACGTCGTCTACGCTTTGAAACGTCAAGGACGCACCCTATACGGTTTCGGCGGTTAATGTAATTCTTCTTCTTCTTCCAATAGTTTGCATCGATAAGTGTGTGAGAAGAAAGTATGTAACGGTTTAAATGAGAAATAAAAAGGCCCTTTTCAGGGCCGCATATAACTCTAGAATTTAAAAAAAAAAAAATGTTTCATAGAACGTCGTCGTCGTTTAATCAATTTATACGTATTCTTCTACTCGGGATTATATAAATATTAAATTTTTAATAAAACAAAATCATAAATAAATAAAAATAACACACATATGGATAATGTTCACTTTAGTTTCACGTTCTGTTCTGTGTATTGTCGTGTATTTGTATTTTTTTTTTTTTCTTACGTACCATGCTACCTGTTTATATAGTCCTCCCCACCATTCCCACAAATCCGACGCACGTACCCCGCGTCCTCGCCTCGTTCGTCCCTCGCTCTGACGTATCTAATAAATAGATGTGTTTCTTCCCTCAAGAGCTTATTCGTATTCGTTACGCGAAAGCTGACGGTCGTTTTTTCTACTTTTTCTTTACGTAGTTGAATATATCTATTCGCGAGTGAACGAAGATGACCGGTCGCGGTAAGGGTGGTAAAGGTCTGGGAAAGGGAGGAGCGAAGCGTCACAGGAAGGTGCTTCGTGATAACATTCAGGGTATCACCAAGCCGGCCATCAGACGTCTCGCCCGCAGAGGTGGCGTGAAGCGTATAAGCGGTTTGATCTACGAAGAGACACGCGGCGTTCTCAAAGTGTTCCTCGAGAACGTGATCCGTGACGCGGTTACGTACACCGAGCACGCGAAGAGGAAGACTGTCACCGCTATGGACGTCGTCTACGCTTTGAAACGTCAAGGACGCACCCTATACGGTTTCGGCGGTTAATGTAATTCTTCTTCTTCTTCCAATAGTTTGCATCGATAAGTGTGTGAGAAGAAAGTATGTAACGGTTTAAATGAGAAATAAAAAGGCCCTTTTCAGGGCCGCATATAACTCTAGAATTTAAAAAAAAAAAAAAATGTTTCATAGAACGTCGTCGTCGTTTAATCAATTTATACGTATTCTTCTACTCGGGATTATATAAATATTAAATTTTTAATAAAACAAAATCATAAATAAATAAAAATAACACACATATGGATAATGTTCACTTTAGTTTCACGTTCTGTTCTGTGTATTGTCGTGTATTTGTATTTTTTTTATATTATTATTATTATTATTATTATTATTATTATTATTATTATTATTATTATTATTATTATTATTATTATTATTATTATTATTATTATTATTATTATTATTATTATTATTATTATTATTATTTATTACTGAATAATATTCAATGTTGAGTAAATCCATGTAAACATAATGCCACTAGTAGCCAGCTCGCGTCTCGTCAGAGAGATGAGAGGAGACGATGATGACGCTGAAGTTTCTTTATTTCTAACGACCACATTTTAGAGTTTAAGCAATGTTTTAATGTTTAGGATGATTTATATTTACAACTGAGGATTTAAATTTAAATATGTTTAAACGTTTATTATAATTTTCAACGATCTTATGGTACATACGGAGACTTCATTCGATGAGTCCAGAATTCTGTTCGTGTTTTACGACCTTCGACGTATAATCTGTCGCCGCTTTTCGAATAATGCATTACCGATGCGTCCTTCGCTTTCTGTCAATCTTCGGAATACTCACTTTTAATATATCGACCTAAATTTAACACTAGAATAGGGTAAATAGAGAAAAATCAATTTTAAACGTGACACGAGCTACGGTGATTATACAGTGAACAAAATAAACAACCGTTGCTCTGTTCTCGTCGGATCCTAGTAATAATTGTTCGTTCGAGAGAACGAACGATCTCCCGGATATGCCGTGTTTACTTTACGAATGCGTTAATATTAATATTTAACACGAAAAATTTAATTCAAACCGAGACGTTCTAGTGAAAAGTTATAAGTGTTCATACGAGAAAACATCTAGCGGCGGTGCGGTTCTCCTTATGGTTAAGTTCTGGCGAGCCGGTTTTTTTTCAACGTAGCCGCCGATATCAGCGACATCTGGTATCCGCATACAACGAGGTGCCGTTTGTTGTTTTGGTTTTTTTTTTCTTCTAATAAACTTACCAAGTTATCGCGTTAGAAGTGTGCGAGTGCGAATTTATTAAATTAAAATGGCCGATACTGCAGTTGCTTCCGAGACTCCCGCTCCGGCGACTCCTGCGAAGAAGCCTAAGGCGTCAGCGACGGCCGCCGCCGGCGGGGGTGCTAAAAAGCCAAAGGCGAAACCGACCCATCCAAAAACCTCCGAAATGGTAACCAGCGCTATAAAGGAACTGAAGGAACGCAGTGGATCCTCTCTACAGGCGATAAAGAAATATATCGCGGCTCAGTACAAGGTCGACGCGGAGAAGCTGGCTCCGTTCATCAGAAAGTATCTGAAGAGCGCGGTCGAATCGGGAGCTCTAATACAGACGAAGGGCAAGGGTGCCTCCGGTTCCTTCAAGCTCGAATCTAAATCGGCTGCTTCGAAGAAACCGACTGCGGGCAAGAGCGGCAGCGGCGGCGGCGGCGGCGGCGGCGGCGGCGGCGGCGGCGGCGGCGGCGGCGGCGGCGGCGTCGGCGTCAAAGCGACTGCGGCCGCGTCGAAGGCGAAGAAGAGCGCGGCCGTCGTCAAGGGCAAGAAGGCCGCATCTGCGGCCTCCTCCTCTTCGCCGTCCAAGGCGAAACCGTCGGCGGCCACGAAGGACAAGAAGGTGGCCGCGGCCAAAAGAAGCCAGCCGCCGCTGCAGCCGCTAGAAAATCGACTGGCTCCGGACAGACCGCCGCTTCGAAGGCCAAGAGCGCCGCGCCGAAGGCGAAGAAGAGCGCGGCCGTCGTCAAGGGCAAGAAGGCCGCATCTGCGGCCTCCTCCTCTTCGCCGTCCAAGGCGAAACCGTCGGCGGCCACGAAGGACAAGAAGGTGGCCGCGGCCAAAAGAAGCCAGCCGCCGCTGCAGCCGCTAGAAAATCGACTGGCTCCGGACAGACCGCCGCTTCGAAGAAACCGACTGCGGGCAAGAGCGGCAGCGGCGGCGGCGGCGGCGGCGTCGGCGTCAAAGCGACTGCGGCCGCGTCGAAGGCGAAGAAGAGCGCGGCCGTCGTCAAGGGCAAGAAGGCCGCATCTGCGGCCTCCTCCTCTTCGCCGTCCAAGGCGAAACCGTCGGCGGCCACGAAGGACAAGAAGGTGGCCGCGGCCAAAAGAAGCCAGCCGCCGCTGCAGCCGCTAGAAAATCGACCGGCTCCGGACAGACCGCCGCTTCGAAGGCCAAGAGCGCCGCGCCGAAGGCGAAGAAGACCGCCAAACCCCCCAACCAAGAAACCTAAGGCGCCGAAACCGAAAAGGCAGCGACACCCAAATCAAAACCGTCAGCTGCGGCCGCGAAGAAGGCAGCGGCTGCCAAGAAGTAAGGAAGGTCTTTCGAACCGTTGCCTCCGCCCCGCTCTGTCGTCGCAGTATCGACGTCACCACCATCTAACAACAACCTATCCGAGTGAGTACTATACACAGTGTGGCATACATTAAAAACGTATATATATATCATCGGTACATAACAAACAAACAAACAGTAGTAGATAGATATTATTATGTATGTGTGTGTCTCTGTGCTTATTTCGGAGGCTTGTTGTGTTGTGCTTGATGATGCACATGATGATGAAACGCTACGCGCGCCATTGGTGCAGTGGTGGTCGCGTTCGGTTCGGTTCGGAGAGATGTTCACGCATCACGCGGGTGAAAGCGAACGCTTCTCGAAGAAATCGAGACTTAGTACGCGCGAGCTGACCGCAAATCTAAAAGCCCTTTTCAGGGCTAACATAAATTTCATACAAAGTGACCTAATGTTTCCGTCAGATGATCAATCTACGATTCACAGATTATATATATATATATATATATCATCGGTACATAACAAACAAACAAACAGTAGTAGATAGATATTATTATGTATGTGTGTGTCTCTGTGCTTATTTCGGAGGCTTGTTGTGTTGTGCTTGATGATGCACATGATGATGAAACGCTACGCGCGCCATTGGTGCAGTGGTGGTCGCGTTCGGTTCGGTTCGGAGAGATGTTCACGCATCACGCGGGTGAAAGCGAACGCTTCTCGAAGAAATCGAGACTTAGTACGCGCGAGCTGACCGCAAATCTAAAAGCCCTTTTCAGGGCTAACATAAATTTCATACAAAGTGACCTAATGTTTCCGTCAGATGATCAATCTACGATTCACAGAATATATATATATATATATATATATATATAGCCGCTAGAAAATCGACTGGCTCCGGACAGACCGCCGCTTCGAAGAAACCGACTGCGGGCAAGAGCGGCAGCGGCGGCGGCGGCGGCGTCGGCGTCAAAGCGACTGCGGCCGCGTCGAAGGCGAAGAAGAGCGCGGCCGTCGTCAAGGGCAAGAAGGCCGCATCTGCGGCCTCCTCCTCTTCGCCGTCCAAGGCGAAACCGTCGGCGGCCACGAAGGACAAGAAGGTGGCCGCGGCCAAAAGAAGCCAGCCGCCGCTGCAGCCGCTAGAAAATCGACTGGCTCCGGACAGACCGCCGCTTCGAAGAAACCGACTGCGGGCAAGAGCGGCAGCGGCGGCGGCGGCGTCGGCGTCAAAGCGACTGCGGCCGCGTCGAAGGCGAAGAAGAGCGCGGCCGTCGTCAAGGGCAAGAAGGCCGCATCTGCGGCCTCCTCCTCTTCGCCGTCCAAGGCGAAACCGTCGGCGGCCACGAAGGACAAGAAGGTGGCCGCGGCCAAAAGAAGCCAGCCGCCGCTGCAGCCGCTAGAAAATCGACTGGCTCCGGACAGACCGCCGCTTCGAAGAAACCGACTGCGGGCAAGAGCGGCAGCGGCGGCGGCGGCGGCGTCGGCGTCAAAGCGACTGCGGCCGCGTCGAAGGCGAAGAAGAGCGCGGCCGTCGTCAAGGGCAAGAAGGCCGCATCTGCGGCCTCCTCCTCTTCGCCGTCCAAGGCGAAACCGTCGGCGGCCACGAAGGACAAGAAGGTGGCCGCGGCCAAAAGAAGCCAGCCGCCGCTGCAGCCGCTAGAAAATCGACTGGCTCCGGACAGACCGCCGCTTCGAAGGCCAAGAGCGCCGCGCCGAAGGCGAAGAAGAGCGCGGCCGTCGTCAAGGGCAAGAAGGCCGCATCTGCGGCCTCCTCCTCTTCGCCGTCCAAGGCGAAACCGTCGGCGGCCACGAAGGACAAGAAGGTGGCCGCGGCCAAAAGAAGCCAGCCGCCGCTGCAGCCGCTAGAAAATCGACTGGCTCCGGACAGACCGCCGCTTCGAAGAAACCGACTGCGGGCAAGAGCGGCAGCGGCGGCGGCGGCGGCGTCGGCGTCAAAGCGACTGCGGCCGCGTCGAAGGCGAAGAAGAGCGCGGCCGTCGTCAAGGGCAAGAAGGCCGCATCTGCGGCCTCCTCCTCTTCGCCGTCCAAGGCGAAACCGTCGGCGGCCACGAAGGACAAGAAGGTGGCCGCGGCCAAAAGAAGCCAGCCGCCGCTGCAGCCGCTAGAAAATCGACTGGCTCCGGACAGACCGCCGCTTCGAAGGCCAAGAGCGCCGCGCCGAAGGCGAAGAAGACCGCCAAACCCCCAACCAAGAAACCTAAGGCGCCGAAACCGAAAAGGCAGCGACACCCAAATCAAAACCGTCAGCTGCGGCCGCGAAGAAGGCAGCGGCTGCCAAGAAGTAAGGAAGGTCTTTCGAACCGTTGCCTCCGCCCCGCTCTGTCGTCGCAGTATCGACGTCACCACCATCTAACAACAACCTATCCGAGTGAGTACTATACACAGTGTGGCATACATTAAAAACGTATATATATATCATCGGTACATAACAAACAAACAAACAGTAGTAGATAGATATTATTATGTATGTGTGTGTCTCTGTGCTTATTTCGGAGGCTTGTTGTGTTGTGCTTGATGATGCACATGATGATGAAACGCTACGCGCGCCATTGGTGCAGTGGTGGTCGCGTTCGGTTCGGTTCGGAGAGATGTTCACGCATCACGCGGGTGAAAGCGAACGCTTCTCGAAGAAATCGAGACTTAGTACGCGCGAGCTGACCGCAAATCTAAAAGCCCTTTTCAGGGCTAACATAAATTTCATACAAAGTGACCTAATGTTTCCGTCAGATGATCAATCTACGATTCACAGATTATATATATATATTATTTACCTTCCTACCAACCTAATACACACATCTAATAACCCTACGCATTTCGACACGCGCGACAAACACTAATAATTACCGTTCACTCGATACAAGAAACGAGCGCGAAAAAAAAAAAAATTGTTGTTGTCGACAGTTGCTGTCGCGTCGTTCGCGTTTGTAAAGTTATTCTCATCGATTATTAACTATGTCTGGACGCGGTAAAGGCGGTAAAGTTAAGGGAAAGGCGAAATCCCGTTCCAATCGTGCCGGTCTACAGTTTCCTGTCGGTCGTATCCACAGGCTGCTGCGAAAGGGTAACTACGCGGAGAGAGTCGGTGCCGGCGCTCCGGTCTATCTCGCCGCCGTCATGGAGTATCTGGCCGCTGAAGTTCTAGAGTTGGCCGGTAACGCGGCTCGTGATAACAAGAAGACCAGGATCATACCTAGACATCTCCAGCTCGCGATCAGAAACGACGAGGAGTTGAACAAACTACTGTCCGGAGTGACTATAGCACAGGGCGGTGTCCTCCCCAACATCCAGGCCGTACTCCTCCCGAAGAAGACCGAGAAGAAGGCCTAATGTGGAACAACAACGCCGCGTTACTGGTTTTGGGGGAGTGGAAGATATTGTGATTATTATGGAGATACATGGGGATGTATACGACTGGTGGGGAGAGAGTGATGTTTGCAATGTAATGTAATATAATATGTAGTATTATGATGTTCTCTATGACTATGGTCGATGATTGATTGATTGCGTGAAAAATCACATGAACCACCGGCATCATCGCCACCCACCCGCCAGTCTTAGTCGTATTCCATGTGTATATATAATATATCGCAATGATGATAAATACTTTATACGAAACAAAAGGCCCTTTTCAGGGCTAACATAAATTTCATACAAAGTGACCTAATGTTTCCGTCAGATGATCAATCTACGATTCACAGAATATATATATATATTATTTACCTTCCTACCAACCTAATACACACATCTAATAACCCTACGCATTTCGACACGCGCGACAAACACTAATAATTACCGTTCACTCGATACAAGAAACGAGCGCGAAAAAAAAAAAAATTGTTGTTGTCGACAGTTGCTGTCGCGTCGTTCGCGTTTGTAAAGTTATTCTCATCGATTATTAACTATGTCTGGACGCGGTAAAGGCGGTAAAGTTAAGGGAAAGGCGAAATCCCGTTCCAATCGTGCCGGTCTACAGTTTCCTGTCGGTCGTATCCACAGGCTGCTGCGAAAGGGTAACTACGCGGAGAGAGTCGGTGCCGGCGCTCCGGTCTATCTCGCCGCCGTCATGGAGTATCTGGCCGCTGAAGTTCTAGAGTTGGCCGGTAACGCGGCTCGTGATAACAAGAAGACCAGGATCATACCTAGACATCTCCAGCTCGCGATCAGAAACGACGAGGAGTTGAACAAACTACTGTCCGGAGTGACTATAGCACAGGGCGGTGTCCTCCCCAACATCCAGGCCGTACTCCTACCGAAGAAGACCGAGAAGAAGGCCTAATGTGGAACAACAACGCCGCGTTACTGGTTTTGGGGAGTGGAAGATATTGTGATTATTATGGAGATACATGGGGATGTATACGACTGGTGGGGAGAGAGTGATGTTTGCAATGTAATGTAATATAATATGTAGTATTATGATGTTCTCTATGACTATGGTCGATGATTGATTGATTGATTGATTGATTGATTGATTGATTGATTGATTGATTGATTGATTGATTGATTGATTGATTGATTGATTGATTGATTGATTGATTGCGTGAAAAATCACATGAACCACCGGCATCATCGCCACCCACCCGCCAGTCTTAGTCGTATTCCATGTGTATATATATAATATATCGCAATGATGATAAATACTTTATACGAAACAAAAGGCCCTTTTGAGGGCCGCAAATACGTTCAGTGAAATATGTTGTTGTTATTGACATGTTACGTTTCTTTCGATCGAGAATCGTTGTTCGTTCAACTTGATGATATGGTTTATTAATTATTATCTTATCTCATAATTTTCTCTATCGCTAAACTCTGTTTCGTATTTTTTTTTTTGTAACCTACGCACTGTGTGTCTGTGTACGGATAGAGAGGCTTACGATATTGAAATATTATATAATTCAATCATATTCAAAGGCCCTTTTCAGGGCCACAAAATTTATCCTATATATATATAAAAAAAAAAAAAAAAAATGTTTCATGATATGATGTCGTCGTGGTCTCTTTTAAACGCAACTTTTCAAACATAAACATCTCATAAAAGAAAACATATACAACATACATTCGAGCAGATGATAGCATAGATAGATACACATACGTACACATATTGGGTGATTGCCTTTTATTATAATCTATCTATCTCTTTATACTTTTTTCAATCAAATTACAAGAATATACTGTATTCAATAGTAGTGTAGTGTGCGCGGTCGTCGGCGACGCTTTCCGAATGGTTTGAGAGACGAGGGGCGGGAGGGGGCGGGTGTCGGTGAAAGAGATGCACGATTTCCGATTCGTCTACCTCTCGCTGGCGGGCGACGATTTTCGTATAAATATAAGTGACGGACGTCGCTTTAAAAAAATTTAGTACTATATCGTTCGTTGAGCGCGCGTGGTCGTGTCACGTTTCGCTTCGCTTCGCTTTATATCTCCTGAACTAAAAGTTTTTTTTTTTTTGTAACCTACGCACTGTGTGTCTGTGTACGGATAGAGAGGCTTACGATATTGAAATATTATATAATTCAATCATATTCAAAGGCCCTTTTCAGGGCCACAAAATTTATCCTATATATATATATTATTTAATATGTCATTATAAATATACCAATTTTTATTTTTTTTTTTTTTTGTAACCTACGCACTGTGTGTCTGTGTACGGATAGAGAGGCTTACGATATTGAAATATTATATAATTCAATCATATTCAAAGGCCCTTTTCAGGGCCGCATATATTTCACATTGATACTCTCGTAACAACTAGTCTCTTTAGTTGAAAACGTCTAATGTATTAATGTACAATCCATACGCAGTATGTACGGTATGTATGAACGTAATTTTTATGTACGTTAAATGACGGGGACTTAAGTACATTACGATAATAATAAATAGAACATCGTAATAATTATTATTACCAGGCACTCTTGGAGCATCGACGCCGAAAGAACAACCCTCCCCGCCCCTCTCAATTTCCCCACCCTTTCGAGCTGTGCGTCTATTGGTGGATCCGTCGAAGTTACCATTGTTACGGCCCTCGCTAGTTCCAACACCGTTGACTCGAATAGTAACGGATCCGAAAAACCGGCTCATCATTCACTTCTACACATTGTAGTAGTAGTAGAGTATTTTTATTAATTGAAAATGCCGCCCAAGACCAGTGGTAAGGCCGCAAAGAAATCGGGCAAGGCCCAGAAGAATATCTCCAAATCGGACAAGAAGAAAAAGAAGCACAAGAGGAAGGAGAGTTACGCCATCTACATTTACAAAGTGCTCAAGCAGGTGCATCCCGATACCGGTATATCCAGCAAGGCGATGTCAATAATGAACTCGTTCGTCAACGATATCTTCGAGAGGATCGCTGCGGAGGCATCTCGTCTCGCACACTACAACAAGCGTTCGACGATCACATCGAGGGAGGTGCAGACATCCGTCAGACTGCTCCTGCCGGGTGAACTCGCCAAGCACGCAGTGAGCGAGGGCACCAAGGCCGTCACGAAATACACGAGCTCCAAGTGAGAGATGTGTGGTGGTGTCGTACGAGGATAATATTAATTATTATCTTATCTCATAATTTTCTATCGCTAAACTCTGTTTCGTATTTTTTTTTTTTTGTAACCTACGCACTGTGTGTCTGTGTACGGATAGAGAGGCTTACGATATTGAAATATTATATAATTCAATCATATTCAAAGGCCCTTTTCAGGGCCGCATATATTTCACATTGATACTCTCGTAACAACTAGTCTCTTTAGTTGAAAACGTCTAATGTATTAATGTACAATCCATACGCAGTATGTACGGTATGTATGAACGTAATTTTTATGTACGTTAAATGACGGGGACTTAAGTACATTACGATAATAATAAATAGAACATCGTAATAATTATTATTACCGGAACGATTTAATAGGAGTTATAAATAAAACGAGTAGTTAGTCATTAATCATATCAATAAAAAGCGCATACGTATAGACCGATACCACTAACACCGATCGATATACCGTATATATGTATATATATATATATATATATATATATATATATATATATATATATATATATATATATATATATATATATATATATATATATATATATATATATATATATATATATATTATTTAATATGTCATTATAAATATACCAATTTTTATTTTTTTTTTTTTCTTACGTACCATGCTACCTGTTTATATAGTCCTCCCACCATTCCCACAAATCCGACGCACGTACCCCGCGTCCTCGCCTCGTTCGTCCCTCGCTCTGACGTATCTAATAAATAGATGTGTTTCTTACCTCAAAAGCTTATTCGTATTCGTTACGCGAAAGCTGACGGTCGTTTTTCTACTTTTTCTTTACGTAGTTGAATATATCTATTCGCGAGTGAACGAAGATGACCGGTCGCGGTAAGGGTGGTAAAGGTCTGGGAAAGGGAGGAGCGAAGCGTCACAGGAAGGTGCTTCGTGATAACATTCAGGGTATCACCAAGCCGGCCATCAGACGTCTCGCCCGCAGAGGTGGCGTGAAGCGTATAAGCGGTTTGATCTACGAAGAGACACGCGGCGTTCTCAAAGTGTTCCTCGAGAACGTGATCCGTGACGCGGTTACGTACACCGAGCACGCGAAGAGGAAGACTGTCACCGCTATGGACGTCGTCTACGCTTTGAAACGTCAAGGACGCACCCTATACGGTTTCGGCGGTTAATGTAATTCTTCCTCTTCTTCCAATAGTTTGCATCGATAAGTGTGTGAGAAGAAAGTATGTAACGGTTTAAATGAGAATAAAAAGGCCCTTTTCAGGGCCGCATATAACTCTAGAATTTAAAAAAAAAAAAATGTTTCATAGAACGTCGTCGTCGTTTAATCAATTTATACGTATTCTTCTACTCGGGATTATATAAATATTAAATTTTTAATAAAACAAAATCATAAATAAATAAAAATAACACACATATGGATAATGTTCACTTTAGTTTCACGTTCTGTTCTGTGTATTGTCGTGTATTTGTATTTTTTTTATTATTATTTTTAACAACATGCATATTACTGTATTTTTTTTTTTTTCTTACGTACCATGCTACCTGTTTATATAGTCCTCCCCACCATTCCCACAAATCCGACGCACGTACCCCGCGTCCTCGCCTCGTTCGTCCCTCGCTCTGACGTATCTTATAAATAGATGTGTTTTTTACCTCAAGAGCTTATTCGTATTCGTTACGCGAAAGCTGACGGTCGTTTTTTCTACTTTTTCTTTACGTAGTTGAATATATCTATTCGCGAGTGAACGAAGATGACCGGTCGCGGTAAGGGTGGTAAAGGTCTGGGAAAGGGAGGAGCGAAGCGTCACAGGAAGGTGCTTCGTGATAACATTCAGGGTATCACCAAGCCGGCCATCAGACGTCTCGCCCGCAGAGGTGGCGTGAAGCGTATAAGCGGTTTGATCTACGAAGAGACACGCGGCGTTCTCAAAGTGTTCCTCGAGAACGTGATCCGTGACGCGGTTACGTACACCGAGCACGCGAAGAGGAAGACTGTCACCGCTATGGACGTCGTCTACGCTTTGAAACGTCAAGGACGCACCCTATACGGTTTCGGCGGTTAATGTAATTCTTCCTCTTCTTCCAATAGTTTGCATCGATAAGTGTGTGAGAAGAAAGTATGTAACGGTTTAAATGAGAATAAAAAGGCCCTTTTCAGGGCCGCATATAACTCTAGAATTTAAAAAAAAAAAAATGTTTCATAGAACGTCGTCGTCGTTTAATCAATTTATACGTATTCTTCTACTCGGGATTATATAAATATTAAATTTTTAATAAAACAAAATCATAAATAAATAAAAATAACACACATATGGATAATGTTCACTTTAGTTTCACGTTCTGTTCTGTGTATTGTCGTGTATTTGTATTTTTTTTATTATTATTTTAACAACATGCATATTACTGTATTTTTTTTTTTTTCTTACGTACCATGCTACCTGTTTATATAGTCCTCCCCACCATTCCCACAAATCCGACGCACGTACCCCGCGTCCTCGCCTCGTTCGTCCCTCGCTCTGACGTATCTTATAAATAGATGTGTTTTTTACCTCAAGAGCTTATTCGTATTCGTTACGCGAAAGCTGACGGTCGTTTTTTCTACTTTTTCTTTACGTAGTTGAATATATCTATTCGCGAGTGAACGAAGATGACCGGTCGCGGTAAGGGTGGTAAAGGTCTGGGAAAGGGAGGAGCGAAGCGTCACAGGAAGGTGCTTCGTGATAACATTCAGGGTATCACCAAGCCGGCCATCAGACGTCTCGCCCGCAGAGGTGGCGTGAAGCGTATAAGCGGTTTGATCTACGAAGAGACACGCGGCGTTCTCAAAGTGTTCCTCGAGAACGTGATCCGTGACGCGGTTACGTACACCGAGCACGCGAAGAGGAAGACTGTCACCGCTATGGACGTCGTCTACGCTTTGAAACGTCAAGGACGCACCCTATACGGTTTCGGCGGTTAATGTAATTCTTCCTCTTCTTCCAATAGTTTGCATCGATAAGTGTGTGAGAAGAAAGTATGTAACGGTTTAAATGAGAATAAAAAGGCCCTTTTCAGGGCCGCATATAACTCTAGAATTTAAAAAAAAAAAAATGTTTCATAGAACGTCGTCGTCGTTTAATCAATTTATACGTATTCTTCTACTCGGGATTATATAAATATTAAATTTTTAATAAAACAAAATCATAAATAAATAAAAATAACACACATATGGATAATGTTCACTTTAGTTTCACGTTCTGTTCTGTGTATTGTCGTGTATTTGTATTTTTTTTATTATTATTTTAACAACATGCATATTACTGTATTTTTTTTTTTTTTTTCTTCTAATAAACTTACCAAGTTATCGCGTTAGAAGTGTGCGAGTGCGAATTTATTAAATTAAAATGGCCGATACTGCAGTTGCTTCCGAGACTCCCGCTCCGGCGACTCCTGCGAAGAAGCCTAAGGCGTCAGCGACGGCCGCCGCCGGCGGGGGTGCTAAAAAGCCAAAGGCGAAACCGACCCATCCAAAACCTCCGAAATGGTAACCAGCGCTATAAAGGAACTGAAGGAACGCAGTGGATCCTCTCTACAGGCGATAAAGAAATATATCGCGGCTCAGTACAAGGTCGACGCGGAGAAGCTGGCTCCGTTCATCAGAAAGTATCTGAAGAGCGCGGTCGAATCGGGAGCTCTAATACAGACGAAGGGCAAGGGTGCCTCCGGTTCCTTCAAGCTCGTTATATTATTATTATTATTATTTATTTATTACTGAATAATATTCAATGTTGAGTAAATCCATGTAAACATAATGCCACTAGTAGCCAGCTCGCGTCTCGTCAGAGAGAGATGAGAGGGAGACGATGATGATGACGCTGAAGTTTCTTTATTTCTAACGACCACATTTTAGAGTTTAAGCAATGTTTTAATGTTTAGGATGATTTATATTTACAACTGAGGATTTAAATTTAAATATGTTTAAACGTTTATTATAATTTTCAACGATCTTATGGTACATACGGAGACTTCATTCGATGAGTCCAGAATTCTGTTCGTGTTTTACGACCTTCGACGTATAATCTGTCGCCGCTTTTCGAATAATGCATTACCGATGCGTCCTTCGCTTTCTGTCAATCTTCGGAATACTCACTTTTAATATATCGACCTAAATTTAACACTAGAATAGGGTAAATAGAGAAAAATCAATTTTAAACGTGACACGAGCTACGGTGATTATACAGTGAACAAAATAAACAACCGTTGCTCTGTTCTCGTCGGATCCTAGTAATAATTGTTCGTTCGAGAGAACGAACGATCTCCCGGATATGCCGTGTTTACTTTACGAATGCGTTAATATTAATATTTAACACGAAAATTTAATTCAAACCGAGACGTTCTAGTGAAAAGTTATAAGTGTTCATACGAGAAACATCTAGCGGCGGTGCGGTTCTCCTTATGGTTAAGTTCTGGCGAGCCGGTTTTTTCAACGTAGCCGCCGATATCAGCGACATCTGGTATCCGCATACAACGAGGTGCCGTTTGTTGTTTTGGTTTTTTTTTTTTTTTTTTTTTTTTTTTTTTTTTTTTTTTTTTTTTTTTTTTTTTTTTTTTTTTTTTTTTTTTTTTTTTTTTTTTTTTTTTTTTTTTTTTTTTTTTTTTTTTTTTTTTTTTTTTTTTTTTTTTTTTTTTTTTTTTTTTTTTTTTTTTTTTTTTTTTTTTTTTTTTTTTTTTTTTTTTTTTTTTTTTTTTTTTTTTTTTTTTTTTTTTTTTTTTTTTTTTTTTTTTTTTTCTTCTAATAAACTTACCAAGTTATCGCGTTAGAAGTGTGCGAGTGCGAATTTATTAAATTAAAATGGCCGATACTGCAGTTGCTTCCGAGACTCCCGCTCCGGCGACTCCTGCGAAGAAGCCTAAGGCGTCAGCGACGGCCGCCGCCGGCGGGGGTGCTAAAAAGCCAAAGGCGAAACCGACCCATCCAAAAACCTCCGAAATGGTAACCAGCGCTATAAAGGAACTGAAGGAACGCAGTGGATCCTCTCTACAGGCGATAAAGAAATATATCGCGGCTCAGTACAAGGTCGACGCGGAGAAGCTGGCTCCGTTCATCAGAAAGTATCTGAAGAGCGCGGTCGAATCGGGAGCTCTAATACAGACGAAGGGCAAGGGTGCCTCCGGTTCCTTCAAGCTCGAATCTAAATCGGCCGCTTCGAAGAAACCGACTGCGGGCAAGAGCGGCAGCGGCGGCGGCGGCGGCGGCGTCGGCGTCAAAGCGACTGCGGCCGCGTCGAAGGCGAAGAAGAGCGCGGCCGTCGTCAAGGGCAAGAAGGCCGCATCTGCGGCCTCCTCCTCCTCTTCGCCGTCCAAGGCGAAACCGTCGGCGGCCACGAAGGACAAGAAGGTGGCCGCGGCCAAAAAGAAGCCAGCCGCCGCTGCAGCCGCTAGAAAATCGACCGGCTCCGGACAGACCGCCGCTTCGAAGGCCAAGAGCGCCGCGCCGAAGGCGAAGAAGACCGCCAAACCCCCAACCAAGAAACCTAAGGCGCCGAAACCGAAAAAGGCAGCGACACCCAAATCAAACCGTCAGCTGCGGCCGCGAAGAAGGCAGCGGCTGCCAAGAAGTAAGGAAGGTCTTTCGAACCGTTGCCTCCGCCCCGCTCTGTCGTCGCAGTATCGACGTCACCACCATCTAACAACAACCTATCCGAGTGAGTACTATACACAGTGTGGCATACATTAAAAACGTATATATATATATATCATCGGTACATAACAAACAAACAAACAAACAAACAGTAGTAGATAGATATTATTATGTATGTGTGTGTCTCTGTGCTTATTTCGGAGGCTTGTTGTGTTGTGCTTGATGATGCACATGATGATGAAACGCTACGCGCGCCATTGGTGCAGTGGTGGTCGCGTTCGGTTCGGTTCGGAGAGATGTTCACGCATCACGCGGGTGAAAGCGAACGCTTCGAAGAAACCGACTGCGGGCAAGAGCGGCAGCGGCGGCGGCGGCGTCGGCGTCAAAGCGACTGCGGCCGCGTCGAAGGCGAAGAAGAGCGCGGCCGTCGTCAAGGGCAAGAAGGCCGCATCTGCGGCCTCCTCCTCCTCTTCGCCGTCCAAGGCGAAACCGTCGGCGGCCACGAAGGACAAGAAGGTGGCCGCGGCCAAAAAGAAGCCAGCCGCCGCTGCAGCCGCTAGAAAATCGACCGGCTCCGGACAGACCGCCGCTTCGAAGGCCAAGAGCGCCGCGCCGAAGGCGAAGAAGACCGCCAAACCCCCAACCAAGAAACCTAAGGCGCCGAAACCGAAAAAGGCAGCGACACCCAAATCAAAACCGTCAGCTGCGGCCGCGAAGAAGGCAGCGGCTGCCAAGAAGTAAGGAAGGTCTTTCGAACCGTTGCCTCCGCCCCGCTCTGTCGTCGCAGTATCGACGTCACCACCATCTAACAACAACCTATCCGAGTGAGTACTATACACAGTGTGGCATACATTAAAAACGTATATATATATATATCATCGGTACATAACAAACAAACAAACAAACAAACAGTAGTAGATAGATATTATTATGTATGTGTGTGTCTCTGTGCTTATTTCGGAGGCTTGTTGTGTTGTGCTTGATGATGCACATGATGATGAAACGCTACGCGCGCCATTGGTGCAGTGGTGGTCGCGTTCGGTTCGGTTCGGAGAGATGTTCACGCATCACGCGGGTGAAAGCGAACGCTTCTCGAAGAAATCGAGACTTAGTACGCGCGAGCTGACCGCAAATCTAAAAGCCCTTTTCAGGGCTAACATAAATTTCATACAAAGTGACCTAATGTTTCCGTCAGATGATCAATCTACGATTCACAGAATATATATATATATTATTTACCTTCCTACCAACCTAATACACACATCTAATAACCCTACGCATTTCGACACGCGCGACAAACACTAATAATTACCGTTCACTCGATACAAGAAACGAGCGCGAAAAAAAAAAAAATTGTTGTTGTCGACAGTTGCTGTCGCGTCGTTCGCGTTTGTAAAGTTATTCTCATCGATTATTAACTATGTCTGGACGCGGTAAAGGCGGTAAAGTTAAGGGAAAGGCGAAATCCCGTTCCAATCGTGCCGGTCTACAGTTTCCTGTCGGTCGTATCCACAGGCTGCTGCGAAAGGGTAACTACGCGGAGAGAGTCGGTGCCGGCGCTCCGGTCTATCTCGCCGCCGTCATGGAGTATCTGGCCGCTGAAGTTCTAGAGTTGGCCGGTAACGCGGCTCGTGATAACAAGAAGACCAGGATCATACCTAGACATCTCCAGCTCGCGATCAGAAACGACGAGGAGTTGAACAAACTACTGTCCGGAGTGACTATAGCACAGGGCGGTGTCCTCCCCAACATCCAGGCCGTACTCCTACCGAAGAAGACCGAGAAGAAGGCCTAATGTGGAACAACAACGCCGCGTTACTGGTTTTGGGGAGTGGAAGATATTGTGATTATTATGGAGATACATGGGGATGTATACGACTGGTGGGGAGAGAGTGATGTTTGCAATGTAATGTAATATAATATGTAGTATTATGATGTTCTCTATGACTATGGTCGATGATTGATTGATTGATTGATTGATTGATTGATTGCGTGAAAAATCACATGAACCACCGGCATCATCGCCACCCACCCGCCAGTCTTAGTCGTATTCCATGTGTATATATATAATATATCGCAATGATGATAAATACTTTATACGAAACAAAAGGCCCTTTTGAGGGCCGCAAATACGTTCAGTGAAATATGTTGTTGTTATTGACATGTTACGTTTCTTTCGATCGAGAATCGTTGTTCGTTCAACTTGATGATATGGTTTATTAATTATTATTAAGTAGTAGATGTAAATGTAAATAGACAGGTATGATGATGTATTTAAAATATGATGATTATTACCAGGCACTCTTGGAGCATCGACGCCGAAAGAACAACCTCCCCGCCCCTCTCAATTTCCCCACCCTTTCGAGCTGTGCGTCTATTGGTGGATCCGTCGAAGTTACCATTGTTACGGCCCTCGCTAGTTCCAACACCGTTGACTCGAATAGTAACGGATCCGAAAAACCGGCTCATCATTCACTTCTACACATTGTAGTAGTAGTAGAGTATTTTTATTAATTGAAAATGCCGCCCAAGACCAGTGGTAAGGCCGCAAAGAAATCGGGCAAGGCCCAGAAGAATATCTCCAAATCGGACAAGAAGAAAAAGAAGCACAAGAGGAAGGAGAGTTACGCCATCTACATTTACAAAGTGCTCAAGCAGGTGCATCCCGATACCGGTATATCCAGCAAGGCGATGTCAATAATGAACTCGTTCGTCAACGATATCTTCGAGAGGATCGCTGCGGAGGCATCTCGTCTCGCACACTACAACAAGCGTTCGACGATCACATCGAGGGAGGTGCAGACATCCGTCAGACTGCTCCTGCCGGGTGAACTCGCCAAGCACGCAGTGAGCGAGGGCACCAAGGCCGTCACGAAATACACGAGCTCCAAGTGAGAGATGTGTGGTGGTGTCGTACGAGGATAATATTAATTATTATTAAGTAGTAGATGTAAATGTAAATAGACAGGTATGATGATGTATTTAAAATATGATGATTATTACCAGGCACTCTTGGAGCATCGACGCCGAAAGAACAACCCTCCCCGCCCCTCTCAATTTCCCCACCCTTTCGAGCTGTGCGTCTATTGGTGGATCCGTCGAAGTTACCATTGTTACGGCCCTCGCTAGTTCCAACACCGTTGACTCGAATAGTAACGGATCCGAAAAACCGGCTCATCATTCACTTCTACACATTGTAGTAGTAGTAGTAGTAGTAGTAGAGTATTTTTATTAATTGAAAATGCCGCCCAAGACCAGTGGTAAGGCCGCAAAGAAATCGGGCAAGGCCCAGAAGAATATCTCCAAATCGGACAAGAAGAAAAAGAAGCACAAGAGGAAGGAGAGTTACGCCATCTACATTTACAAAGTGCTCAAGCAGGTGCATCCCGATACCGGTATATCCAGCAAGGCGATGTCAATAATGAACTCGTTCGTCAACGATATCTTCGAGAGGATCGCTGCGGAGGCATCTCGTCTCGCACACTACAACAAGCGTTCGACGATCACATCGAGGGAGGTGCAGACATCCGTCAGACTGCTCCTGCCGGGTGAACTCGCCAAGCACGCAGTGAGCGAGGGCACCAAGGCCGTCACGAAATACACGAGCTCCAAGTGAGAGATGTGTGGTGGTGTCGTACGAGGATAATATTAATTATTATCTTATCTCATAATTTTCTCTATCGCTAAACTCTGTTTCGTATTTTTTTTTTTTTCGGTGTGGTGGTGTTGTTGTACAATGGCGCGTACTAAGCAAACCGCTCGCAAGTCCACCGGTGGTAAGGCGCCGAGGAAACAGCTTGCCACAAAAGCGGCACGCAAGAGCGCACCCGCCACGGGCGGCGTTAAGAAACCGCATCGCTACAGGCCCGGTACCGTAGCACTCCGTGAGATTCGTCGCTACCAGAAGAGCACCGAGCTGCTTATTCGCAAGTTACCGTTCCAACGTTTGGTCCGTGAAATCGCGCAAGACTTCAAGACCGACCTTAGGTTCCAGAGTTCCGCCGTTATGGCTCTGCAGGAGGCCAGCGAGGCGTATCTCGTAGGCCTCTTCGAAGATACGAATCTTTGCGCGATTCACGCTAAGCGCGTCACTATTATGCCGAAAGATATACAATTGGCGCGCAGAATTCGAGCAGATGATAGCATAGATAGATACACATACGTACACATATTGGGTGATTGCCTTTTATTATAATCTATCTATCTCTTTATACTTTTTTCAATCAAATTACAAGAATATACTGTATTCAATAGTAGTGTAGTGTGCGCGGTCGTCGGCGACGCTTTCCGAATGGTTTGAGAGACGAGGGGCGGGGAGGGGGGCGGGTGTCGGTGAAAGAGATGCACGATTTCCGATTCGTCTACCTCTCGCTGGCGGGCGACGATTTTCGTATAAATATAAGTGACGGACGTCGCTTTAAAAAAATTTAGTACTATATCGTTCGTTGAGCGCGCGTGGTCGTGTCACGTTTCGCTTCGCTTCGCTTTATATCTCCTGAACTAAAAGTTTTTTTTTTTTTGTAACCTACGCACTGTGTGTCTGTGTACGGATAGAGAGGCTTACGATATTGAAATATTATATAATTCAATCATATTCAAAGGCCCTTTTCAGGGCCACAAAATTTATCCTATATATATATATTATTTAATATGTCATTATAAATATACCAATTTTTATTTTTTTTTTTTTGTAACCTACGCACTGTGTGTCTGTGTACGGATAGAGAGGCTTACGATATTGAAATATTATATAATTCAATCATATTCAAAGGCCCTTTTCAGGGCCACAAAATTTATCCTATATATATAAAAAAAAAAAAAAAATGTTTCATGATATGATGTCGTCGTGGTCTCTTTTAAACGCAACTTTTCAAACATAAACATCTCATAAAAGAAAACATATACAACATACATTCGAGCAGATGATAGCATAGATAGATACACATACGTACACATATTGGGTGATTGCCTTTTATTATAATCTATCTATCTCTTTATACTTTTTTCAATCAAATTACAAGAATATACTGTATTCAATAGTAGTGTAGTGTGCGCGGTCGTCGGCGACGCTTTCCGAATGGTTTGAGAGACGAGGGGCGGGGAGTCGGTGAAAGAGATGCACGATTTCCGATTCGTCTACCTCTCGCTGGCGGGCGACGATTTTCGTATAAATATAAGTGACGGACGTCGCTTTAAAAAAATTTAGTACTATATCGTTCGTTGAGCGCGCGTGGTCGTGTCACGTTTCGCTTCGCTTCGCTTTATATCTCCTGAACTAAAAGTTTTTTTTTTTTTGTAACCTACGCACTGTGTGTCTGTGTACGGATAGAGAGGCTTACGATATTGAAATATTATATAATTCAATCATATTCAAAGGCCCTTTTCAGGGCCACAAAATTTATCCTATATATATATAAAAAAAAAAAAAAAAAATGTTTCATGATATGATGTCGTCGTGGTCTCTTTTAAACGCAACTTTTCAAACATAAACATCTCATAAAAGAAAACATATACAACATACATTCGAGCAGATGATAGCATAGATAGATACACATACGTACACATATTGGGTGATTGCCTTTTATTATAATCTATCTATCTCTTTATACTTTTTTCAATCAAATTACAAGAATATACTGTATTCAATAGTAGTGTAGTGTGCGCGGTCGTCGGCGACGCTTTCCGAATGGTTTGAGAGACGAGGGGCGGGGAGTCGGTGAAAGAGATGCACGATTTCCGATTCGTCTACCTCTCGCTGGCGGGCGACGATTTTCGTATAAATATAAGTGACGGACGTCGCTTTAAAAAAATTTAGTACTATATCGTTCGTTGAGCGCGCGTGGTCGTGTCACGTTTCGCTTCGCTTCGCTTTATATCTCCTGAACTAAAAGTTTTTTTTTTTTTGTAACCTACGCACTGTGTGTCTGTGTACGGATAGAGAGGCTTACGATATTGAAATATTATATAATTCAATCATATTCAAAGGCCCTTTTCAGGGCCACAAAATTTATCCTATATATATATATATATATATATATATATATATATATATATATATATATATATATATATATATATATATATATATATATATATATATATATATATATATATATATATATATATATATATATATATATATATATATATATATATATATATATATATATATATATATATATATATATATATTATTTAATATGTCATTATAAATATACCAATTTTTATTTTTTTTTTTTTCTTACGTACCATGCTACCTGTTTATATAGTCCTCCCACCATTCCCACAAATCCGACGCACGTACCCCGCGTCCTCGCCTCGTTCGTCCCTCGCTCTGACGTATCTAATAAATAGATGTGTTTCTTACCTCAAAAGCTTATTCGTATTCGTTACGCGAAAGCTGACGGTCGTTTTTCTACTTTTCTTACGTAGTTGAATATATCTATTCGCGAGTGAACGAAGATGACCGGTCGCGGTAAGGGTGGTAAAGGTCTGGGAAAGGGAGGAGCGAAGCGTCACAGGAAGGTGCTTCGTGATAACATTCAGGGTATCACCAAGCCGGCCATCAGACGTCTCGCCCGCAGAGGTGGCGTGAAGCGTATAAGCGGTTTGATCTACGAAGAGACACGCGGCGTTCTCAAAGTGTTCCTCGAGAACGTGATCCGTGACGCGGTTACGTACACCGAGCACGCGAAGAGGAAGACTGTCACCGCTATGGACGTCGTCTACGCTTTGAAACGTCAAGGACGCACCCTATACGGTTTCGGCGGTTAATGTAATTCTTCCTCTTCTTCCAATAGTTTGCATCGATAAGTGTGTGAGAATAAAGTATGTAACGGTTTAAATGAGAAATAAAAAGGCCCTTTTCAGGGCCGCATATAACTCTAGAATTTAAAAAAAAAAAAAAAAAAAAAATGTTTCATAGAACGTCGTCGTCGTTTAATCAATTTATACGTATTCTTCTACTCGGGATTATATAAATATTAAATTTTAATAAAACAAAATCATAAATAAATAAAAATAACACACA
>JAGSMR010001197.1:0-10000 GCA_029286605.1 Sericinus montela | reverse complement strand
AACAACGCCGCGTTACTGGTTTTGGGGGAGTGGAAGATATTGTGATTATTATGGAGATACATGGGGATGTATACGACTGGTGGGGAGAGAGTGATGTTTGCAATGTAATGTAATATAATATGTAGTATTATGATGTTCTCTATGACTATGGTCGATGATTGATTGATTGCGTGAAAAATCACATGAACCACCGGCATCATCGCCACCCACCCGCCAGTCTTAGTCGTATTCCATGTGTATATATAATATATCGCAATGATGATAAATACTTTATACGAAACAAAAGGCCCTTTTGAGGGCCGCAAATACGTTCAGTGAAATATGTTGTTGTTATTGACATGTTACGTTTCTTTCGATCGAGAATCGTTGTTCGTTCAACTTGATGATATGGTTTATTAATTATTATTAAGTAGTAGATGTAAATGTAAATAGACAGGTATGATGTATTTAAAATATGATGATTATTATTACCAGGCACTCTTGGAGCATCGACGCCGAAAGAACAACCTCCCCGCCCCTCTCAATTTCCCCACCCTTTCGAGCTGTGCGTCTATTGGTGGATCCGTCGAAGTTACCATTGTTACGGCCCTCGCTAGTTCCAACACCGTTGACTCGAATAGTAACGGATCCGAAAAACCGGCTCATCATTCACTTCTACACATTGTAGTAGTAGTAGTAGTAGTAGTAGTAGAGTATTTTATTAATTGAAAATGCCGCCCAAGACCAGTGGTAAGGCCGCAAAGAAATCGGGCAAGGCCCAGAAGAATATCTCCAAATCGGACAAGAAGAAAAAGAAGCACAAGAGGAAGGAGAGTTACGCCATCTACATTTACAAAGTGCTCAAGCAGGTGCATCCCGATACCGGTATATCCAGCAAGGCGATGTCAATAATGAACTCGTTCGTCAACGATATCTTCGAGAGGATCGCTGCGGAGGCATCTCGTCTCGCACACTACAACAAGCGTTCGACGATCACATCGAGGGAGGTGCAGACATCCGTCAGACTGCTCCTGCCGGGTGAACTCGCCAAGCACGCAGTGAGCGAGGGCACCAAGGCCGTCACGAAATACACGAGCTCCAAGTGAGAGATGTGTGGTGGTGTCGTACGAGGATAATATTAATTATTATCTTATCTCATAATTTTCTCTATCGCTAAACTCTGTTTCGTATTTTTTTTTTTGTAACCTACGCACTGTGTGTCTGTGTACGGATAGAGAGGCTTACGATATTGAAATATTATATAATTCAATCATATTCAAAGGCCCTTTTCAGGGCCACAAAATTTATCCTATATATATAAAAAAAAAAAAAATTGTTGTTGTCGACAGTTGCTGTCGCGTCGTTCGCGTTTGTAAAGTTATTCTCATCGATTATTAACTATGTCTGGACGCGGTAAAGGCGGTAAAGTTAAGGGAAAGGCGAAATCCCGTTCCAATCGTGCCGGTCTACAGTTTCCTGTCGGTCGTATCCACAGGCTGCTGCGAAAGGGTAACTACGCGGAGAGAGTCGGTGCCGGCGCTCCGGTCTATCTCGCCGCCGTCATGGAGTATCTGGCCGCTGAAGTTCTAGAGTTGGCCGGTAACGCGGCTCGTGATAACAAGAAGACCAGGATCATACCTAGACATCTCCAGCTCGCGATCAGAAACGACGAGGAGTTGAACAAACTACTGTCCGGAGTGACTATAGCACAGGGCGGTGTCCTCCCCAACATCCAGGCCGTACTCCTACCGAAGAAGACCGAGAAGAAGGCCTAATGTGGAACAACAACGCCGCGTTACTGGTTTTGGGGAGTGGAAGATATTGTGATTATTATGGAGATACATGGGGATGTATACGACTGGTGGGGAGAGAGTGATGTTTGCAATGTAATGTAATATAATATGTAGTATTATGATGTTCTCTATGACTATGGTCGATGATTGATTGATTGATTGATTGATTGATTGATTGATTGATTGCGTGAAAAATCACATGAACCACCGGCATCATCGCCACCCACCCGCCAGTCTTAGTCGTATTCCATGTGTATATATAATATATCGCAATGATGATAAATACTTTATACGAAACAAAAGGCCCTTTTCAGGGCCACAAAATTTATCCTATATATATATAAAAAAAAAAAAAAAAAAATGTTTCATGATATGATGTCGTCGTGGTCTCTTTTAAACGCAACTTTTCAAACATAAACATCTCATAAAAGAAAACATATACAACATACATTCGAGCAGATGATAGCATAGATAGATACACATACGTACACATATTGGGTGATTGCCTTTTATTATAATCTATCTATCTCTTTATACTTTTTTCAATCAAATTACAAGAATATACTGTATTCAATAGTAGTGTAGTGTGCGCGGTCGTCGGCGACGCTTTCCGAATGGTTTGAGAGACGAGGGGCGGGAGGGGGCGGGTGTCGGTGAAAGAGATGCACGATTTCCGATTCGTCTACCTCTCGCTGGCGGGCGACTCATCATTCACTTCTACACATTGTAGTAGTAGTAGTAGAGTATTTTATTAATTGAAAATGCCGCCCAAGACCAGTGGTAAGGCCGCAAAGAAATCGGGCAAGGCCCAGAAGAATATCTCCAAATCGGACAAGAAGAAAAAGAAGCACAAGAGGAAGGAGAGTTACGCCATCTACATTTACAAAGTGCTCAAGCAGGTGCATCCCGATACCGGTATATCCAGCAAGGCGATGTCAATAATGAACTCGTTCGTCAACGATATCTTCGAGAGGATCGCTGCGGAGGCATCTCGTCTCGCACACTACAACAAGCGTTCGACGATCACATCGAGGGAGGTGCAGACATCCGTCAGACTGCTCCTGCCGGGTGAACTCGCCAAGCACGCAGTGAGCGAGGGCACCAAGGCCGTCACGAAATACACGAGCTCCAAGTGAGAGATGTGTGGTGGTGTCGTACGAGGATAATATTAATTATTATCTTATCTCATAATTTTCTCTATCGCTAAACTCTGTTTCGTATTTTTTTTTTTTTTTTTTTTTTTTTGTAACCTACGCACTGTGTGTCTGTGTACGGATAGAGAGGCTTACGATATTGAAATATTATATAATTCAATCATATTCAAAGGCCCTTTTCAGGGCCACAAAATTTATCCTATATATATATAAAAAAAAAAAAAAAAAAATGTTTCATGATATGATGTCGTCGTGGTCTCTTTTAAACGCAACTTTTCAAACATAAACATCTCATAAAAGAAAACATATACAACATACATTCGAGCAGATGATAGCATAGATAGATACACATACGTACACATATTGGGTGATTGCCTTTTATTATAATCTATCTATCTCTTTATACTTTTTTCAATCAAATTACAAGAATATACTGTATTCAATAGTAGTGTAGTGTGCGCGGTCGTCGGCGACGCTTTCCGAATGGTTTGAGAGACGAGGGGCGGGGAGTCGGTGAAAGAGATGCACGATTTCCGATTCGTCTACCTCTCGCTGGCGGGCGACGATTTTCGTATAAATATAAGTGACGGACGTCGCTTTAAAAAAATTTAGTACTATATCGTTCGTTGAGCGCGCGTGGTCGTGTCACGTTTCGCTTCGCTTCGCTTTATATCTCCTGAACTAAAAGTTTTTTTTTTTCGGTGTGGTGGTGTTGTTGTACAATGGCGCGTACTAAGCAAACCGCTCGCAAGTCCACCGGTGGTAAGGCGCCGAGGAAACAGCTTGCCACAAAAGCGGCACGCAAGAGCGCACCCGCCACGGGCGGCGTTAAGAAACCGCATCGCTACAGGCCCGGTACCGTAGCACTCCGTGAGATTCGTCGCTACCAGAAGAGCACCGAGCTGCTTATTCGCAAGTTACCGTTCCAACGTTTGGTCCGTGAAATCGCGCAAGACTTCAAGACCGACCTTAGGTTCCAGAGTTCCGCCGTTATGGCTCTGCAGGAGGCCAGCGAGGCGTATCTCGTAGGCCTCTTCGAAGATACGAATCTTTGCGCGATTCACGCTAAGCGCGTCACTATTATGCCGAAAGATATACAATTGGCGCGCAGAATTCGCGGAGAGAGCTTAATGAGCTCGTCATCTCTTCGGGTGTGTGTGTTTTAGGTGAAGAAATACAGCTTACGACATCCACGAAACGAATGATGATCAGTCCCTCCCATCCATCCATCCATCATCGTTCGGTCTCTCTCACCATCGCGCGCGAGTGTCGTGTAGTTATTTTATTTTGTGTGATGATCGATGTCTTCGGATTCTTCGTATGTCGTAGTTGTTTTCTCTCTCTCTCTATCTCATTGATTGGTTTTAAAAAGGCCCTTTTCAGGGCCGCATATATTTCACATTGATACTCTCGTAACAACTAGTCTCTTTAGTTGAAAACGTCTAATGTATTAATGTACAATCCATACGCAGTATGTACGGTATGTATGAACGTAATTTTTATGTACGTTAAATGACGGGGACTTAAGTACATTACGATAATAATAAATAGAACATCGTAATAATTATTATTACCGGAACGATTTAATAGGAGTTATAAATAAAACGAGTAGTTAGTCATTAATCATATCAATAAAAAGCGCATACGTATAGACCGATACCACTAACACCGATCGATATACTGTATATATATATATATATATATATATATATATAAAAAAAAAAAATAATGTTTCATGATATGATGTCGTCGTGGTCTCTTTTAAACGCAACTTTTCAAACATAAACATCTCATAAAAGAAAACATATACAACATACATTCGAGCAGATGATAGCATAGATAGATACACATACGTACACATATTGGGTGATTGCCTTTTATTATAATCTATCTATCTCTTTATACTTTTTTCAATCAAATTACAAGAATATACTGTATTCAATAGTAGTGTAGTGTGCGCGGTCGTCGGCGACGCTTTCCGAATGGTTTGAGAGACGAGGGCCGGGGAGGGGGCGGGTGTCGGTGAAAGAGATGCACGATTTCCGATTCGTCTACCTCTCGCTGGCGGGCGACGATTTTCGTATAAATATAAGTGACGGACGTCGCTTTAAAAAAATTTAGTACTATATCGTTCGTTGAGCGCGCGTGGTCGTGTCACGTTTCGCTTCGCTTCGCTTTATATCTCCTGAACTAAAAGTTTTTTTTTTTCGGTGTGGTGGTGTTGTTGTACAATGGCGCGTACTAAGCAAACCGCTCGCAAGTCCACCGGTGGTAAGGCGCCGAGGAAACAGCTTGCCACAAAAGCGGCACGCAAGAGCGCACCCGCCACGGGCGGCGTTAAGAAACCGCATCGCTACAGGCCCGGTACCGTAGCACTCCGTGAGATTCGTCGCTACCAGAAGAGCACCGAGCTGCTTATTCGCAAGTTACCGTTCCAACGTTTGGTCCGTGAAATCGCGCAAGACTTCAAGACCGACCTTAGGTTCCAGAGTTCCGCCGTTATGGCTCTGCAGGAGGCCAGCGAGGCGTATCTCGTAGGCCTCTTCGAAGATACGAATCTTTGCGCGATTCACGCTAAGCGCGTCACTATTATGCCGAAAGATATACAATTGGCGCGCAGAATTCGCGGAGAGAGCTTAATGAGCTCGTCATCTCTTCGGGTGTGTGTGTTTTAGGTGAAGAAATACAGCTTACGACATCCACGAAACGAATGATGATCAGTCCCTCCCACCATCCATCCATCCATCCATCATCGTTCGGTCTCTCTCACCATCGCGCGCGAGTGTCGTGTAGTTATTTTATTTTTGTGTGATGATCGATGTCTTCGGATTCTTCGTATGTCGTAGTTGTTTTCTCTCTCTCTCTCTCTCTATCTCATTGATTGGTTTTTAAAAAAAAGGCCCTTTTCAGGGCCGCATATATTTCACATTGATACTCTCGTAACAACTAGTCTCTTTAGTTGAAAACGTCTAATGTATTAATGTACAATCCATACGCAGTATGTACGGTATGTATGAACGTAATTTTGTATGTACGTTAAATGACGGGGACTTAAGTACATTACGATAATAATAAATAGAACATCGTAATAATTATTATTACCGGAACGATTTAATAGGAGTTATAAATAAAACGAGTAGTTAGTCATTAATCATATCAATAAAAAGCGCATACGTATAGACCGATACCACTAACACCGATCGATATACTGTATATATATATATATATATATATATATATATATATATATATATATATATGTATATATATATATATATATATATATATATATATATATATATATATATATATATATATATATATATATATTATTTAATATGTCATTATAAATATACCAATTTTTATTTTTTTTTTTTTTTTCTTACTTTTTTTTTTTTTTTTTGATAACCGTGGAGGAAAATGCTTTAAGCACGAACGTTTCCTGACCGGGAGGCCACCGAAACGAACAGTGTCGGACTCGGATCTCAGAAGGAGAAACATACCGACTAAAACCATCCACGGATGCTGTTGGCCCGGAGGCCTTTACAGCGTCATCTGAGGAGACCTGCGAGAACGAAGGCCCGCAGGTAAAAAGAAGAAAAGAGACAACGTCGTGACGCACTCGAACCCTGTAACGAAGCGATGACCTTCGACATACGGGGGAGGGGGAGGGTGAGAGGCCCTGGGGCCACCAAGGTGTTGTTGGGAGGGTTTATTGAACGGTTACCCGAGACATTCTCGTGTGAACCGTGAAACATGGGACCGCGAATCTGAACTCTGCGAACTGTGTGTAGTGTACCTACTGCGTTCGTGTGTTGTTGAGATTACGGGACGCGGCCCCGAATCTTTTGTTTGATTTGGTGATGACGTCGTCATCATCAATCAAGACGTGCTTTGGTCGTCTATCGAATCGGGTGATAATTGGGGAAGGGGTGTAGTTTCCTAGACCCGCCACTAACGGATTTGGGTGATCTCAATTTTTCGAAATATCTTGACGATATTTCTTTAAAAAGGCCGCCACCGAGGGATCTCGAGATCTCTATGGAGATCTGCGCTCCTCATGTATTGGGGTGCGTTTGTAGCACGCCCTCATGAACTTGTTTTGATGAATTGGAGTGCTCTCAGATATGACCTAGGTGCGTGCGCGAACGCGACACACGCATAGGACATTATCGGCCGAACACAGGTCCTATATAGTAACAATTTTTGTCTTAGCGACATTTTGCTACGATGGCTTGTGAGACTGTAAAGTCGACCGGAAACGAAGGCCGCTTTGTCTCTGACATGTTTAATGTGTTGTCCGAAGGATAACCTACGGTCTAGGACGACCCTAGGTATTTCACCTTCTTAACCCACGGGATGGGTTTATCGAACATTGATATTAAGTTTTGGAATTTGATGGGAGTATGCGCTTTACGCGCGAAGGTTTCGGGGAGTCCTCTTCCTAGAGAAGAGCACGGCCTGGCTTTTTTCAGGGTTCACATCAATTCTCCAGGTCCTAAACCAGTGGCTTAGCACACTGATCGCGTTCCGGAGACGGATGTAGATCCTGCATTCATTGGTATCGGTGGTGAAGAGCGTGGTGTCGTCGGCGAATAATGCCAACTCCACTCCGTCCGTCTTCGGGATATCGCTGGTGTATAGCGAGTATAGGGTCGGGAGAGAACTGAACCCTGCGGAACACCAGCCCTTATGGGTCTGCTGTCGGACAGGACCCTCCACTTTGAAGCGGAAGGTGCGATTTGACAAGTAGTCTTGTATGATGTGTACAAGTCTGTCTGGCACTTTTGAGCATACAGCTTATAAATTAAGCCGTTGTGCCAGACTTTGTCAAATGCCTTTGCGACATCGAAGAATAGGGCCCCAC
Source organism: Sericinus montela (assembly GCA_029286605.1). Lineage (NCBI taxonomy): Eukaryota > Metazoa > Arthropoda > Insecta > Lepidoptera > Papilionidae > Sericinus > Sericinus montela. Next base: position 2,207 of record JAGSMR010001197.1, on the reverse strand, counting down.
CATTGAGATGGCTTTGGGTCGGTTGAGGTTTCGAGTATGTGCTCCGTGAGGCGGTGCACTTGCTGAGTACTAGAGTGTTTGGCTCGAAACCAAACTGCTCGTCGGGAATTAGGTTAAGGATTTGACGCAGTCATTCAGTCTAGCGATGATGACGCGTTCATAGACTTTCCCCAGAGAACTGAGGAGGCTTATGGGCCGGTAACTCGAGGCCTGGTTTTTAGGCTTTCCAGATTTGTGGATGCCAATAACGTGAGCCTCCTTCCAGGCGTCCGGGAAGGAGCTACTGGAGAGGAGGGCGTTGAAAATTGCTACTAAGAGCAAGAGAAGGGCGTTTGGGAGGGCCTTGAGGAGCTTGTTGGAGATACCATCAGCTCCTGGAGCTTTTTTGGTCTTGAGGTTCCGGACTATGTCTCGAACCTCCTCCAACGTGGTAGGTGGCAGCGGATCACCCGTCGGCGGCAGGGCGGCTCTACGGGCTACTTCGGCGTCCACCTTCTGAAGGTGGACCGGATCTGTTGGCTGGGAGCTGGGAGAGCATTGAAGCTCTAGGCTGTCGGCTAAGCAATCGGCCTTTTCCCTATCCTCAAAAGCTACGGTGCGACCGTCGGAGCTGATCAGGGGCGGCATCGTCGAGACAGTTTCTGACTTCAGAGCCCTCGCCAGTTGCCAATAGGCACTGTGTGATGGCGAGATATCCTTCATCAGTTTGTCCCATCTGTCACCCTGAGTTCAGCCATGCGCTCCTTGACCTCTCTCTGAGGCGGCGCATCCTGACTCGATTGTCGTCAGACCTGTATCGATCGTATGCTCGTAGCAGCATTTTTCTCTCTCAGCAGCCGTCTAATATCCTCCGGCAGCTCATAGCGGCGATCGTTCGCCACCTTGACCTGCCTAGAGGATGCTTCGACGGCGGCCTTTAAGTGAGAGGTGAGGTGGTCTACAGCAGCAAAGGCCATTTCCTTTGAGGAGATGGCATCTGGGATGCTGTCTAACTCTGGGGTGTTCGTATTCTCCAGATAAATCTGGAGCTTACGCCAGTCCGTCAGGGTTTTGGTCAGAGGACCTCCGCCCGGGCTGTCCCAGCACCATGGTTACCGGACGATGATCAGAGTTTAACTCGTGTTGCACTTCTATAGATCGCAACGGTAAGGTTACGTTCTTTAGAATTGCAATATCTAATATGTCCGAGGTGTTGTTTCGATTCGGGTCTATCCTAGTAGGTTCTAGGGGCGATGATATCGAACATTGAATTGCTACTTAGGTTTATCTTAAGTAGCGCGCGTCCATTCATATTAATGACAGAGCTATTCCAAGCAGAGTGCTTGAGTTTAAGTCGCCCGCAATTATCACCGAGTCGCTTATTTTAAGCAGTGCCTCGATGTCGCTCTCAAATAGTCTTAAATGCGGTCGTAGATAAGCAGATATCACTGTGATAGGCTGATGGCCTGTCAGAGCGATTCTGCAAGCCGGTGCTCGATATTAACTAAGGTAGGTACATCAATCGCCACACAGTGCAATGATGCCTTATAGTAGATAAGCGTACCGCCTCCGCGGGTGGGTCAGTCGTTACGCACTAATCGGTAATTTGCTATTTTTGGATCGCGCATTCGACGTTCTAGTGAAAAGTTATAAGTGTTCATACGAGAAAACATCTAGCGGCGGTGCGGTTCTCCTTATGGTTAAGTTCTGGCGAGCCGGTTTTTTTTTCAACGTAGCCGCCGATTTTTTCTTAACGAAGAAGGCTTTCTTGAGTAGCGTTGCATCGGTGGACTTTGGTTTCGACCAGCACAAGTCACCTCGGCAGCCGTCACTTCGAAGAGCTCGGTGGATAGGCAGAAAAAGGCTGGAGTTTCACTCCCCAGACGCTTTAGCAAGAGGCTTTGGGTGACCTCACCTTCTAAAAACAAAGTTACTTTCCGTTCACACATCCCTGTGTGCGTAATGTAACCGGCGGAAAGTAACTGTTCGCTCACGCACACCCCATCCCTTTCATTGAAAAAGTAAAGGTCAGTAACTTACATGTGAAGGTCAGCCCACACATATGAGTGGCGAAACCCTCACCGACTAGCAAACCAGTATCTCAGTTTACGAACCCACCTCCCAAACCGCTGGGAGCGCCACCGGGGTCACTGCGAGGCTAACAGCGACGAGGGGCGGGGAGTTGCAAGAGGCACACAGGTCCCCACGCGCGTAAAATCACCGCGATG
>JAGSMR010000122.1:427500-578094 GCA_029286605.1 Sericinus montela | reverse complement strand
GCAACGGTTGTTAGTTCATTGTTGACAAGCATTGACACTTTAGCTGGCTGACCTTACTTATATGTCGGATATAGCTTAGTTTTGCTGCATGAATGGTTGTTGATACTACACCGCTGAACTATACTTAAAAATACAAATTAACTACAAATACCAATCGCGCGTTGAGAGTATGAGCTTCTTCACATTGCCTGCACTGAATGACCAAATTTCGCTTCTGAAGTTTACTTTTATTCTGAATTGGAATAAAAAGTCTTGGTTTCGATCCTGACGAGAAGGGATTTTGACCATTGGAAGGTAATTTCAAGATATCACAAAATTATTCTGGTATAATTCGTGAATGGCCTGAATATTACTTTTTCTTTAAATCTTCAAGCATTTTCCAATACTGCGGTCAGAGTCTGAAATCACGGCAATTTAATTCTTTAGTTAATTTAGACCCATACAACCACCCATATATACCACACCCTATATACCACACAAGACATTGCTTAGAACAACGTAACGGGTGATGCGCCTGTCGCCTTCTTAATGTTCAAGCTTTTCAATACAAATCGTGTATAAGTCAATAAAACACTACAATACTGAACTCACGTGATCGGAAATCGAGTCAAGATACCCAAGTTTGACCCCTAGATGGTAGGCTCCAATGTTTTTTTTTTTCAAAACTTGTGTACGATTTATACAGTTGGCTTGGACATAACGACGGCGACGGGTTCACAACGTGTCACGTTGTCCCAAAAATGTATTCGTTAGAAGGTGGGGCGAAAGGACATATTAGAAGATATAACTTACAGTTCATCTGCAAGCACTAAGCAAAACTTAAAATACTTGATGAGGCGATCAAGCGTAAGTCTACACAGTATTTCATAATCCTCCAAAAACGCTAAATGAAGTAATGTACAAAGAGCTTACGCTTAATCCGCGATAAAATGAGGCATTTAAAAATTTTACGAACTCGAGTGAAGAAAATGAAAATGATTTGTACATTTTTAACCGATTTCATTTACTTACTTTACTGAAAATATCTATTGCCTCAATAACCTCGTCGATGAAACGGAAGTTTACAAGCTCACGACCGTATTTATTAATAATCTAAAATAATAGTTGAAACCACTGGTTTCAACTATTATTTTAGATTGTGCCTCTGGTATTGCGGGTGTTCATGGGCAGTGGTAATCACTTACCATCACGTGAGCCACCTGCTCGTTTGCCTCCCTGTTCTATAAAAAAGATTATTATCTTATTAAATTATTAAATTAAAGATAAAATAAAAATATATATCTTCACGAAATTCCCAATACGGGGGTAGACAGAGGTCAAGTCTAGACAATTAAGTCTGTTTGTCCCACCTTCAACCGAAGATATTTTCAGGACAACGTGACAGGTGGTGAGCCCGTCGCCGTCTTTATATCCAAGCCAACGATGAAATTTGTATATAAGTTTTTGAAAAACTCATTGGTACTCCTACCTGGGGATCGAACTCGGGGTATCTCGACTCGAAATTCGGATCACCCAACAACTCGGCTATCGTGACTTAAATAAAAGATAAAAAAACCTTAATTGAAATATTAAAAACATTTTTTCTCTTTAATTTAATCATATTACTTTAGACCCTTCATGTCAGACCCATAACAAATCCTATAATAGAAACGTTATACTACTTCACAGAAGTACTATAAAACAATATTTAATTAACTTAAGCGAAATCATATGTAAACATAATAATGTTCAACTGATGTAAGAACATGTAGAAATGTTTATTTTTGTTATCACTACTGCATAACATACTTCGGTTCTTAATTTTCTAGACCTCTGTCTACCCTTGTATTAGAGATGGCGTGAAGATAATTTAAAGACAGACTCAGATCACGTTGTTTATAATAAGCTCCCATGAAAAGTGCATCGAGAGGATTGAATGATCACGACCTTTGTTTAGGGGTATTTGAAAATGCGTGACGATAAAAAAAAGGACTATAATGCCGAAATTAAATTAATAGACCAATGCCGTTAATGCTAATGTTAATGATTAATTAAATTTCGCAGCCCCGAATTAATTAAGTTAATATATAGTCAATGATGTCAGATGTAGATATACCGTAGAATTTAATTATTATGTAGTAAATTAATATTTGCTCAATTGAGTTTCATTGCTTTAAGTTACATGAATCGACGATAATGGCGGTATTGTAAATACTAGCGGTACTCAAAACTTCAAACATGTCATATTTGGATTAATTGTAGTCTGAATTTATTTTGTACCAACCCATATATTTTTTTTATTATTTTTTTTTAATTCCTTTTCTTGGTTTCCTCGAAGAAATCGTTTATTAGCGATAAGGCCGACTATTGCATTTTTTTATTATTTATAATGTTTTGTAATGGTGTACTTTAAAGTATATTTCATTAACGCTCCTCTCATTCCGTGACTATCGTAAGAGGCGACTAAAAAACCTTGAAAATGCAATTGGTATCGACACAAGGCGGGATTGCCTTCTCGAATAATACCATACCATAATTTATCACTCCGATGATGGACAGACGCGTCTACGGTACTAGGAGACTGGTACTAATTCACTGGCCTGCCAATTCGCTTATCAACCCTCCCGTACTGTAGCGGCGCATATCCCACAGTGAATTTTAACATTTTTTGTGGACGTTAAGTATATAGATAATTAATTTAAAAGTTTTAAAATGTACTACTAATGTTTGTACTCTAAATTTTCATAATTTTGTTATTAATAGTTTATAAGTTTCTGTCAAAAAAACTAATACAACTCCTCAACCACGGATATAATCACGCAGGTTCTCAATGAGATTGCTACTCCAACGCTCACTTATTAAACCAATTGTAAAATGTAACGCAGTCTATCATAGCTCTGTTGTAGATAAACACCACAAACCGATAGCTTTTACATTTGAATCATCAAAACTAAGGGTAGCGGGTTCGAATCTCGCTAGGGCCAAATGTGATTAATATGAATGTTTTTACTCGAATCATGGTCGTTTATTTGTATTTTTAAATATTTATCTGTGTTTATATATATATGTATGTTTAAATAGCATTTTAAAGAGTACCGTTAACTTGGACTTAAGACGATAGGCTCACCACCTTTCACTTTGTTCTAAATAAACGTCTGTGAAAATTCATCATCTAGACCTCTGCCTACTCTGACATGGGAAATTGCGTGAAGACATGTAAAGAAAAGACCACACTAAAGTCGTAATAAATCATGGACTGAAACTTTTCTCACGTTAAATTTATTTTGATGTGTCACAAGGCTTCAGGAATTGCCCTCAATTTGTCAAATAAAACCAAATGACAAATTAATGCAATATATTATGACATTACGTTTTTTAATCTAAATTAAAAAAAAGTTTTTATTAGCCATTTTTCTAACTGGCCAGTTATAAAAACTTTCAGTGCGACTCTGGTATATATTCATTTATTGAAATATATTTATACCTAGAAATGAACTTTATATGTGGCACCAAATTATACAATTAATACTTATCATCACGTACAGTCCCTGGCTGGGTAACCAGTGAAAATAGTTTGCCGACTATCACGATCCTCAACCATCTCTTGCGCTTCTGTAAAATTTATCATTCTTCAATCACGTATGTCTCGGTATCCGAGTACTCTTAAGTGTCTCCTCCTCGTTGTTAATTATAGGTTTTGATTAATTATTTACATATTTTAAATAAATATGTGATAGTTTTAAACGCGAAGTATTTATTATTGTAAGACTTACGAGTATTTATTATTTAGAAATACATAAACATTTGTGTATTGGAAATACACAAAATACAAACTAGCTCGAAATTCTAGGAAACAACAATTCAACAAGAGCACCTATAGATTTCCCCAGAGGGGATTCGCTGTAAATTAAGTCTTGCGAATTGAGCACAATACAAAATATGCTTGTGGCATTGAAATAATAAATAATAACTGTATTTTATCATCGGCAATGTTTTATAACAGTCTGTTATAAAATAAAAAAAATATGTAATATATCTTCACGACATGACCAATGCGGGGGTAAATAGAGGTCTAGACAATTAGGACCTTTCGATCCACCTTCCACCAAAGACATTTTTGAGACAACGTGACAGGTGTTGAGCCTGTCGCCGTCTTTGTATCCAGGCCATCAATACAAATCGTACATAAGTTATTGAAAAAACACATTGTCTAGTGGTGTGTCTCGACTCGAATTTCGATAACCCAACCACTCAAGAAAGTTAATAAATAGTAAAAGAAAATAGACAATGTAATGATGTATCAGGTGGTTGATCACCGTTCTTTGTTGACTACTTTGGGGGAGGCCAATGTTCAGCAGTGGACTCTTGATAGGCTGTACGTTGTCCCAATAATGTCTTGGATTGGACTTAATTGTCTAGACCTCTGTCTACTTCTGTATTAGGAATGGCTTGAAGATTTTATTTATTTTATGTATCAACTTGGTGGTAAAACAGGAGGAATATAATTAACCGGTAATCCGGTATAATAATTAACCGGTAATCTAAAAAGAGCACATTAGAGCTGCTGATACTATGAAAGCTGTAAAATGTTCATAAAGTTGTTATTGGATATTTATATCGCAGTATTTCGCGTGAATTTTTACATATATTTAATAACAATTTTATCATAATAAATTTCGGCAAAGTAACGCCTGAGTCTATTAAATGTTCATCCGACGAAAATATTCCAATGGACTTCGAATTCGCACACTTTCGCTTCGCTTTCGCTAAGCTTCGAAGCTTTCTCTTTTTCGAAGTTAAACTTGCAACTAGTGAATTCAATAGGAAGATAAAAATGTTACAGATTGGCCTTTATTCTTAAAATGACATCAAAATTCATATCTCTGAACCGATCGCAATTCTTCATTGAATTCGTAAGAAGGGTTTACATGATAAATTAAATGATAAAAGTTCCCTTTTCCTGAAATGAGGGTTTATAGAATGAGTTTCCTTAATGTATCACAAAATAGTGAGTATTTTTTTAAAGAAGTTAAAAATTTAATAGAAAATAAAAATTGAATACAAAATATTATAAAATATTTAGATAGACACATCGCTCTGATCCTAAAATAAGCCGTTAAAGCACTTGAGTTATGGCATCGCAAAGGACTAAAGCACCACAACAATTTTATTTTAATTGAAAAAAAGTGGTTTTTCTACATTGACCCGTCCGGGAAACGTACTTGATACCTCCGATATGGTGAAACCTTGAAAACCCATTGATTTACCCATTGATATACCCCACTCGTCCACAGAGCCCGTCAAAACATTAGGATAGAAAACAAATATTCATAGACTTTCACTGCAAGCTGAATGATGCAACTCAGAGTTACTCTACGAGCTTAAGATAGAGCTGTACTCTGTATTTCTCTTCGTTATATAATACGCAAAGAAAACATCTTTTGGCAGAGGTTCTTCAGTGTGAGGCAAGAAGACATACTACACATTATGATACTATAACTATAGTTATAAATACTAAATAAGAATTACACTAATTAGTTAGCTGCCCATAGTATAAAGTCCATGTTTGTTGATTGTCCAAATAATTTATGGTTTAAGTCGACATGATAGCTAATTTGAATTCTGAAAGTATCGTGGGTTCGAATCACACTAGGCGCAAACATTTGCGTGATGAATATGAATATTTGTATTCCAGGCATGGACGTTTGTGTGTATTGAACAGTATTTATGTATGTAAAATATGTATGCTTAATATATTGCACCGATGGCTAGGATATTATGACGTCGGTAGGCTCACCATGTGTCACGTTGTCCAAAATAAGCTTCGGTTAAAAGTTGGTCGAAAGGAAATTGTCTAGATCTCTGAATATGTATAGGAAATTGTATGGAGATATTATTACTACGGGCCACTGCTAAATTACAGACAGTTCGTGTATAAAACGAATGCTATTAGTGGACTCTAATGTTGGCGCTGACAAACTCAACGTTTAACGTTGTCGTAAGTAAAAGTCTTATAGGACGTTAAATTTACTCCGTGAAACCGCATTCCAAAAAGTGGTGGTAGTAAAATGAAATGACGGCGAAGTGATATTGCCCCAGTAATACCTTCGCAGCTTCACGGGTACTTTAATTTGCAGCGAAACCGCCCGTGTTTCGAAATTGTTTTCTTTAATGTCGTTTATTTTTGGCCTGACTTAAACACTTTTATGTTAACAGAATCAGTAGTTAATGTTACATTACTTTGAAAATGTCCATGGAAAGTTTTTACAATTTGAGACTGCATTCATACTGCTTGGTTTTTTGCTTACTCTCAACTTGTCACGTTGTACCAATTAAGCTTCCGTGAAAAGACCGGCTAGATCTCTGTCTACCCCAATATGGTAAATTGCATCAAGATTTAAAAAAAATCCATACGTTTTTATGATGATGATGGTGATCATCACAATGATAATACTCTAAACAAACTGAAATCAAAAAGAATAAGTAAAAGCAGACAAAGTAACAATTTTTTACATTCTAGTATTTCGTTTACATTCTTTTATAACTCTTTATTTAGTATTTCTGTTACAAAACTAAAATAGAAAAATGTATATCTGCGAAATTGCTACAGAAATAATCAGGAAATAGATAGTGGCTTCTCGAAATTTCTTAATAAAAAAATGTTATGCGGACTTAGTTTAAGAAACCTACAATTTTATGTATCGAAAATAATGGAAGCTTATTAATATGATACACATATTTTGACTATTTGTATATGAAAGTTAAATACATTTTAAATATCTCATTAAGAATAAACAACAGTTAACATTTAAATTTTATACACGTTCCTAAAACAACAGGCCGATACGATATGATGACAGAGAGATAAAAGTGGCATCTATCCTTACCTATATTCAAAACTTAAGTGGATTGCTATTATTTAATAAATAAAGCTTTCAATAATCAATATCCATTACATAACATTATCATTAACATTCAATATCCGTAACAAAATTCAATACTAAATCTTCCCTGTTTAAGAAGTTTCTATTCTAACAATGTGATATTAATTTGTTAAGATATAATTAACATTAAAAGTTTTATCTTCCATTCGCAAGGTTTACGACACACTTTTATATACACATAATGTTTTAGCATATAAATGAGATTCAGGTACGGAGTGATCTGTGGCCGTCAGCAAGCTTGCTGTAGTATTTGAATAGCTTAAGTTCAATGCCTTGGCTGGCTCTAAAATTTTAACAGCTATTTTAGATATCAAATTTAAGAGTAATTAAAAAAATAAACTGACTGTGTAACGCTTTTACCTCCAAGATATTTAGACGATGCAATTCTTTTTAAATTTTGAAGAATGTAAGTAATGCTGGATTTTTTCGTTATTAAATTTTCTCTTAAATTTAATGGTTCTTTTAGATTTTGACTTTACTCTCGCCTTGACTTAAACAAAATATAGTGAGCCTTTTACAAGTCGTTATGTTACGATGAGCATACGGCACACATTACAGCAGTAAAAAAGCATTCAGCACACAGATAAGACTATAGGCTCAATATGAAGTCATTCAAAATAAGGTTCCATGAAATGCAAGTCGAAAGTAATAAATTGTTTAAACCTCTGACTTCCTAAGTATAGGGAAACATACCTAAAAAATCTCTACCCTATTTCTAATACTGAAGTAGACAAAAATCTAGACAATTATGACCTTTCGACACAACTTTCATCGAAAACATTCTTTTGAAACTAAGGTCTCTATGTCCAAGGCACAAAATAAATGTTTCATAGATTTAAAAAAAAATAACCTATTAGTACGAACCTACCACCCGGGATTCGAAATTTAATCTCTTGAATCTAATAACGATGATCCGATCTCTCGGCTATCATGACTACTAATAAAAACGACATGTACCGAAGTATTGGAAACAGCGTCGATAGAGAAACAATATGTTCACAAAGCGCTGGAAGAACTGGAAAGTTCACTACTAGGTTGTTATTAAAATTCACGTTCGGTGCAAATGTTACATTAAAAGTTGCGAGTTTTCATTTTCAGCGTAATTTATGAGCAATATTTAAATTATCTACGAAGCCTTTTAACGTTGAAAGTATCTACTTTAATGCAGCTGTAACATTAAAATAAGTAATTAAGATGCTAGTAAGCATCTCCCTGCAGTGTTTGCATTACATTTTTAAATTAAAACGTTATTATTATTTATTTATTACTATTATTTATCTTCACGCACAATCCCTGACGGGGTAGCCAGAGAGAACAGATCGCCAAGTGTCACGATCCCTACATACTTCTTTCGCTTCTTTCAGATTCATCATCTTCTTCATACATGCACGTCTAGGTATCCGTGTACTCTTGACCCTCCCCTCTTCGAGCAATTTGCTCACATGGTCTTCGAAAGTTAGTCTCGGTCTACCTCGACACCTTTTAATATTAACTTTCGCGCTATATATTTTCTTCACCATTCGGTCTTCACTCATTCGCTCAACGTGCCCAAACCATCGAAGCACGCCCTTATCCATTTTTGAGACAAGGTCATCTTTCAAACCTGCCATATTGCAAATCTCTTCGTTTCGCTTTCGGTCGGCCATGGTAAGGCCGCACATTTTACGAAGAGATCGCATCTTCACTGCATTCAACCTGCTTTTATGCTTCTTCTGGCATACCCAGGTTTCGCTGCCATATAACAAAGTCGGTACCAACACTGCGTTATGTATTGCAAGGCGTGCACTTTTCACAACGCCTTGCCTTTTGATTAACGCAGTCAGGGCACCATTGACTTTGTTCCCGGCAGCGACACGCCTGTCCACATCTAAATCACATCTTACATCCCGGCTAAACGCACTCTCCAAGTATACAATTTCATTCACCTGTTAGAGACATTCCTAATTTACCCAAATTTCGCACTTCGTTCTTTCTTCGTCCCTTTCAAATACCAGAACCTTAGTTTTATTAGCATTCAAACGGAGACCAATAATTTCACATTCTTCTTTCATACACGTGACTAATGCCTGCAGTTCTGCCTCTGATGGTGCAATAAGCACTACATCATCAGCATATAGCAGACAATTTACTTTTGTGTCACCCAATTTCACACCCAAACAGCTATCTTTCAGTTTCTGTAAACAGCTGTCGAGATACAGTATGAACAGCCAGGAAGACATGAGACAACCCTGTTTTACGCCCGTTTGGACGCTAAACATGGGTGACAGGTCATGCCCTACCCGCACATAGGCTTTACAGTCACAGTAAAGTGACTGCACAGCCCTTAGCAATCGACCATCCACACCATACCCCGGCAACAGTTCCCACATATTCTTCCTTACAACCTTATCAAATGCTTTATCAAGATCCACAAAAGCACATAATATCTTCTGGTTAGCAGCCAGAAGCTACTCCGTGATCATGCGGAGAGAAAACATTTGATCCGTGCATCCTCTTCCAGGTCTAAATCCGCATTGTGCCTCCCATAGAAATCTTTCCGATTTATCTTGCATCCTACGTGTCAAAACCATCGAGTAAACTTTACTTGCTAAAGTGGTCAAGCTGATCGCCCGATAGCACCCGCAGTCATAATGTGAACCTTTACCTTTATATAAAGGCACAATGACCGCGGATCGCCAATCATCCGGAACAGCCCCCGTTCGCCACCACAAATTGCACAGCAGATGAAAGCTGTCCCAGACGCGTGGCCCACCATACTTGACCATTTCAGCAGTAACTCTGTCTAGTCCCACAGCCTTACCACATTTCAAACTTCTAATCGCACATTTAATCTCTTTCATTCGAGGACCGAGTCTGGCGTACCAGTCACGGCGTCACCCCCGGATCCCTCACTAAGATCATCACACGCATACATCTCTCTATAAAATTCGCTCCATCGCTGCATGACGTCCGATTTTTCTGAGAGGACGTCATTGGTTCCCGAAAGCTCTTTATTCATTCTTAAGGCTGTCGCACCACTCCGGGTCCTTCCAACCACTTTCCTGAAGAGTTTGGAGTTCTCCTTGAATTTGTGCGACAACCTTTCGTCCGCTTTCATTCTACTCCTTTCACGCACTTCCTCAATCAATGCTTTCGTGTGAACTTTCTGGAGCTTATATCTTTCTTTCCTCTTCTCTCTCATATCCTTATCATTACTAGAGGCCAAGTAGTCTAACCATGCTTTCTTCTTCTTATTTACAGCTTCATTCACTTCGTCATTCCACCATGCATCACCCTTTTTACTACTACCTCTTTTCACAGTTCCACACACGTCTTCCGCTGCACTAACCATTCCATCTCTATGGCTCTGCCATATTTCTTCCACACATTCTTTCGTGACATCGATGCTGTCCAGCTTTTCGGCTACCATTACTTGATATTTATCCCTAGAGTCCGCTTCCTGAAGCTTCCAGCTTCGGATGCTACTGACCGACTGTGGTTCTGGTATCGCCGTCCGGTGGCGCCAACCCGCGAACAGACCCTAAATCTAGTAATCACTAGATAGTGATCCGTTCCCATGTCAGCACCCCGGAACACTCGCGTATCCATCACCTGTTCTCGGAGTCGGTCATCCACCAGGAATAAATCGATCATACTTCTCTCATTCTCTCTTGTTCTAGTATACATATGGATTTTCTTGTGACTAAACATAGTGTTTGTCACAAGAAGACCCTTTTCCTTGCATACAGCCAGTATAAGCTTGCCAGCATCGTTAACCCTTTTATCACCAAACATTCCAAGCGAGCCAGGGTACGAGTACCGACTCGTACCGAGCGGTACCAACCCATCCATTCAAATCACCACATACAACAATTCTTTCGTTTCCTCTAACCAAGTCTAGAACTTCTCTAACATTCTCCCAAAACTCCTCCAGCTCAGCTCTGGACGACGAAGCTACCGGCGCATAAACAGCCAAAAGGAATAACTTCGTCAGTCCCAATTTAAAGCGAACCCAGAGAAGTCTCGAGTTCACAACCCTATATTCATTCATAACATCGACCAACCGAGACGACAGCAGCACCCCCACTCCCTGGCAGGCGCTCTCGCTCTCCGGGACTCCGGATCATAGAGCTAACGCCCCGCCTGGGAGCTCTTCAGTACCGCTGCCCTTCCGCTTGGTCTCCGACAAACACACGACATCTAATTCTCTTTCTTTCATTATTTCAATCAACTCATTCGTCTTATCTCTCATGCCTCCTCTAACATTCCACGTGCCAACTCTGCACTCCGTCCTCCACCTTCCGCCGTGTCGGGCTGTGCGTGACGGGTGGCGGTCCCCATCGCCGCTTTGCTCGCTGCATTCCACACCAACTGGGACGAACTGGTGTGCGTCGCCTTGGGGTGACGCCCTAACCCTTGTTGGCATGGGTGCGTAGCTGTGTAGAATTGCAGCCCTGAAAAGGGCTGGCAGGGGTCGCGATGAGCATGCTTCTACAATAACCCCCAAATTAAAACATTGAAAACCTTTTTAAATTTTAATTTAAATGAATCTGCAAAGTAGCAGTGGTCCTTGTGTTACTTGCAAGAGGGCGCAAGGAAACCAGCATCGTGGTTAACGTCACAACATTTTGCTGAGTGAGGTCTTTTTATATTATATGTTTATGTAGAAGACCTCCGAGAACGAGTCGCGTATGTCGACAGCTTTGAGCTCCCGGGTTCGATACCCGGTCGGGTCAATTTAGAAAATACTTTTCTACATTTTCCTGAGTCTAGGTTAGGTTAGGTTAACCTAGACTAAACCAACTTAACCACTTTACTTTGTTTCTGATTATATATCAAAAGTGCTTTAACTGCTTACCTTGGGATCAGAGCAATGTTGCGGAGTGTCGGTAGATTGAAATAGCTCCTGAGCAGTTCTTTATGGCTAGCTCTTGACAGACTGTCTAAAAATATACTCATACCTACATAATAAATATAATTGCTACAATGTACATCGACTCGAATAAAAACATTAATTTTACATTAAAACATCACACATATATAATGACTTTTTGTATTCATGCGAAAGCTACACATCTTAAATGTTCGGATTTTATCGCGTTTTTATGAGTTTTTTAACAAACTTCTTCCCGACGTTTCGGATGCCTTATACATGTATAAATGAAAACATTATTAATAGTAACTTACGTAAACTGAGAATGAGAGGATAGCTCCTGTGCTATTTACAATTATTTTATGTACAAATTTGTAAACTTTTTAAAAAAAAATTCAGTCAGTGGATTTGATGAATGTAAGTTAAATGAAATTATTTGATTTTATTTGAGGCGGCATTCAAACACGCAGCTTTCAACTTCGAAGGTAGGGCTACTATCAACTAAGTTATCGGACCGTCTGAGCATATAAGTCTAATGTGAAATAAATTTGAAAAACCTGAAAGTGTATCAATTTTTAGATACGATATAGTGACAGGCATTATTTAATAATCGACTATTATATTAGGCCTGTAATAGCTTAAAAAAAACAAATTCAGAACGTAAAATGTTTTCCAATTAATAATAAATACTTACAATACTTATTTAAAAACTATCGTAGAGCTCGACTCTTCGTGGCATGGTACCATGAACGCTGGTTGCATTTCCAAATTAAATGGCTAGACTTAACCGTCGAGCTAGAAATGAACCAGCCCTCTTGTCACCAGCGGCGACGACCAGTAGCGGATAAAATTTCTTTAGAAACTGCATTGCGCTGGGACCCCGTATAGTCTCCTTTCAGAGACTCATATTTACGCCACTTACTCGATTCAGAAATACTTGTGTACCTGTCAATTACAATTACAAATAAAAAAATAATTCCTGTGCTTTAAATATTTATAAGTAATTATTGTGTGCTAGCTGGCCAGCACACAATAATTAACAATAATTAATGATAAATTTATGATATTTGCAAAGAGAAAAAAAAACTAAACAATCCCAGAACGTCAAAATGTTGTCATATATCAATAGGTAATACTTGCGAGCTATGAATCAACGTACGAGCATTCTTGATTTTTCCACCGCCATCGCAATTCTCTTCAATTACTCGTGTCATGAATATAAATGCTGGTCGTTAAATAAATCTGCCGGCGTTATTCAAACGAATCACACGATCGGAAAATGTCAGCAAATGTGTAACGTGACATTGTTTTTTTTTCTGTCATATTCCCTAGGGTTAGTAAAAAATTTAGCTGTGTGAAAGATTGTAAGAAAATAAATATCTTCACGACATTTCCAATACTGGGGTAGACGAAGGTCTAGACAATTAAGTACTTTCGACCCACCTTCCACCGAAGTAATTTTTGGGACAACGTGACAGATGGTGAGCCTGTCGTCGTCTTTATGTCCAAGCTAGCCGACTAGAACTACTAGACTATGACTGGAATTCCGATCACCGAACCATTCAACTATCGTGACTGATATTATTTTAATCTTGCACATATATTCATTGGGTGGTATTTCAATTAATATCACGAAACGTTGTCCAAAGCTCCGGTGCAATGTGATTCTAAAGCTCTAAAATTGGCAAGACCTCTGACTACTGAACTAGGGTAGTATTGAAATTGAGTGAAGATATTTATTTTTTATATCATGTTGTATGTATTGTACTTATGTATTATATACAATCTATAAAACAATTTCTTTTGTTGTTTTATTTTCAACATAGCAAAGAAAAAGGGGTGCTAAATTTATAGCACCATTAGTTTAGTGTTTTGCTTTTACAACTTGAAATATTACTAGTTCTAGTTTATTGCACTTTATGTTTTAAAAATAGTTATTTTCTAAGCTATGGATAAAAAATGAAAATGAAAATATCTTCACGCAATTGCCAATACAGGGGTAGACATTTAAGTCTCTTTGACCCACCTTCCACCGAAGATATTTTTCGGGACAACGTGACAGGTGGTGAGCCCGTCGCCGTCTTTTTGTCTAAGCCAACGATATAATTCATACGTGAGTTTTTGAAAACCCCATTCGTATATAAATCATATAAATCTACTAGCCTGCTACCTGAGGATCGAACTCGGGTCTCTTGACTCGAAATTCCGACCACCCAACCCCTCCCAACGACCGGCTATAATCGTATGATAATTTTATTTCTTCATATAATTGGTATTTTCTTATGATAGTGATTAGTTACTATGACTTGTATTTATCGACATCTACGCGAGCGAAACCGCGCGTAATAGTGGTACTAGTATCTTATACTATATAGCTAAGAAGAAGAAGAAGAAGAAGAAGAAGAAGAAGAAGAAGAAGAAGAAGAAGAAGAAGAAGAAGAAGAAGAAGAAGAAGAAGAAGAAGAAGAAGAAGAAGAAGAAGAAGAAGAAGAAGAAGAAGAAGAAGAAGAAGAAGAAGAAGAAGAAGAAGAAGAAGAAGAAGAAGAAGAAGAAGAAGAAGAAGAAGAAGAAGAAGAAGAAGAAGAAGAAGAAGAAGAAGAAGAAGAAGAAGAAGAAGAAGAAGAAGAAGAAGAAGAAGAAGAAGAAGAAGAAGAAGAAGAAGAAGAAGAAGAAGAAGAAGAAGAAGAAGAAGAAGAAGAAGAAGAAGAAGAAGAAGAAGAAGAAGAAGAAGAAGAAGAAGAAGAAGAAGAAGAAGAAGAAGAAGAAGAAGAAGAAGAAGAAGAAGAAGAAGAAGAAGAAGAAGAAGAAGAAGAAGAAGAAGAAGAAGAAGAAGAAGAAGAAGAAGAAGAAGAAGAAGAAGAAGAAGAAGAAGAAGAAGAAGAAGAAGAAGAAGAAGAAGAAGAAGAAGAAGAAGAAGAAGAAGAAGAAGAAGAAGAAGAAGAAGAAGAAGAAGAAGAAGAAGAAGAAGAAGAAGAAGAAGAAGAAGAAGAAGAAGAAGAAGAAGAAGAAGAAGAAGAAGAAGAAGAAGAAGAAGAAGAAGAAGAAGAAGAAGAAGAAGAAGAAGAAGAAGAAGAAGAAGAAGAAGAAGAAGAAGAAGAAGAAGAAGAAGAAGAAGAAGAAGAAGAAGAAGAAGAAGAAGAAGAAGAAGAAGAAGAAGAAGAAGAAGAAGAAGAAGAAGAAGAAGAAGAAGAAGAAGAAGAAGAAGAAGAAGAAGAAGAAGAAGAAGAAGAAGAAGAAGAAGAAGAAGAAGAAGAAGAAGAAGAAGAAGAAGAAGAAGAAGAAGAAGAAGAAGAAGAAGAAGAAGAAGAAGAAGAAGAAGAAGAAGAAGAAGAAGAAGAAGAAGAAGAAGAAGAAGAAGAAGAAGAAGAAGAAGAAGAAGAAGAAGAAGAAGAAGAAGAAGAAGAAGAAGAAGAAGAAGAAGAAGAAGAAGAAGAAGAAGAAGAAGAAGAAGAAGAAGAAGAAGAAGAAGAAGAAGAAGAAGAAGAAGAAGAAGAAGAAGAAGAAGAAGAAGAAGAAGAAGAAGAAGAAGAAGAAGAAGAAGAAGAAGAAGAAGAAGAAGAAGAAGAAGAAGAAGAAGAAGAAGAAGAAGAAGAAGAAGAAGAAGAAGAAGAAGAAGAAGAAGAAGAAGAAGAAGAAGAAGAAGAAGAAGAAGAAGAAGAAGAAGAAGAAGAAGAAGAAGAAGAAGAAGAAGAAGAAGAAGAAGAAGAAGAAGAAGAAGAAGAAGAAGAAGAAGAAGAAGAAGAAGAAGAAGAAGAAGAAGAAGAAGAAGAAGAAGAAGAAGAAGAAGAAGAAGAAGAAGAAGAAGAAGAAGAAGAAGAAGAAGAAGAAGAAGAAGAAGAAGAAGAAGAAGAAGAAGAAGAAGAAGAAGAAGAAGAAGAAGAAGAAGAAGAAGAAGAAGAAGAAGAAGAAGAAGAAGAAGAAGAAGAAGAAGAAGAAGAAGAAGAAGAAGAAGAAGAAGAAGAAGAAGAAGAAGAAGAAGAAGAAGAAGAAGAAGAAGAAGAAGAAGAAGAAGAAGAAGAAGAAGAAGAAGAAGAAGAAGAAGAAGAAGAAGAAGAAGAAGAAGAAGAAGAAGAAGAAGAAGAAGAAGAAGAAGAAGAAGAAGAAGAAGAAGAAGAAGAAGAAGAAGAAGAAGAAGAAGAAGAAGAAGAAGAAGAAGAAGAAGAAGAAGAAGAAGAAGAAGAAGAAGAAGAAGAAGAAGAAGAAGAAGAAGAAGAAGAAGAAGAAGAAGAAGAAGAAGAAGAAGAAGGCCAAGTCCGAGGCCAGGGTGACCTCCATACCCATACCCCCTCCCATCGCCACCATCCAGCCAGGGCCAGCAGTTTCCAACATTCCAGGACCTTTATCTCAGCATGTGCGAGTGCAGCACCCAGCTCCGAGAGCACAAGCCTCAAGGGGGAGAACCGAGGCCTCCCCTCCTCAAACTACATCCGTGCCGACTACCATTGAGGCTGCACTAGCACAATTGGTCACCGTCGTCATGAAGATCCTAGGCGATGTTCTAACGGCGATGACCACGGGAGCTGACCCACTCACGGCTATACTCACAGCCCTGACCCACCTGACAACGGCAAGAAATGGCTTAGCTCCGGGTAATGTACTGAAACCCAGGCGGCATCCAACTACAAGCCGCCAGTCTCCGAACCTTGGTGCAGCAGCACGGAATCCAGGTCGTGCTGCTAGGGGAGACCAAACTCAGACCCGGACGCCATTTCAAGATCCCCAACTTCTTCGTGTATCGACGCGATGAGGTCTCTCCGGAAGGAAAAGCCTACAGAGGCACGGCCATTCTGGTTAGGAGAGACCTAGTGCATGAAGAATTGGAGCTGCTGCCGTTCAACCAGGAGCATTGGGATACTCCTGAAGGCAGCCGGCTCCCCTCTCTGCCACTCGGACATCCGAGCCGTCATGGACAACAGTTGTCCTGTCATTATGGCAGGAGATTTTAACGCCAAACTGCTTCAAGACGCCGAAGAAGTGGGATATGAAGTGTTGGGACCAGGAGCTCCCACACATATCCCCACGATATCAACACATCGGCCGGATGTCCTGAATATAGTTCTTTGCCAAGGAATCACATACCCGGTCCAAGTGGAGGTGCTGTATGACCTGGACATGCAGCACCTACCAATACTCATCGCCATGTCGACCAGCGCCGACTCCGTAGTGCCCCGGGGCCTCCGAACTAAGAACAACTGGGAGAAATACAGAAGAGTGCTGGAAAGCCTTACCTATGGTGCGAACATAACAACCGCTGAAGAGATAGAAGTGGCCGCTAAATATATCTAAGAAAAGATACATCAAGAGCATTTAGCGGCCACCAGGACAATACCCAATACGCACCGTGGGGAGGTACTCCCACGGAGGCTCAAAACTCTCCTGGAGGGGAAACGATCCACTAGGAAGCTTTGGGCTAGGGCCAGATGTCCCAAGATAAAGACCAGACTCAACGCCATCACCGAAAAGCTGTCGGAAGGGACAAAGGCCTTCCGAGGCGAATCGTGGAACGCTCGCATCGAAGAGGCCTCAGAACATCCAGCCTCGCCCTAACAGCTCACCCGACAGCTTTCGCGCACACCACAGCCCATTTTCCCACTAGTGGACAGCACGGGAAAACGACACTACGGAGCACAATACCCGGCCGAGATCCTGGCAGAACACTTAGAGGGGCAGTTTGAACCCAACACTGCTGCAGCAGTCGTCGCAGACTTCCACAGGGGGGTTGAGCACTGCGTACAGGAGTTCCTGAGGACCCCGGCGCCACCCAGACCCATCACGCTACTGTCGTATGTAGCAAAACTGTTTGAAAGGCTGCTGCTGCGGAGACTGTGTCCACATGCAGAGCTCCGAAAGGAGCAATTCGGATTCCGCAGCAGCCACTCTACCACGGCGCAGTTGACTCGAGTGCTTTACTACCTAGCGGCCGAAACCCATCGCGGTCGCTCTTGTCTGGGGGTCTTTCTCGACATAGGGGAAGGCTTTCGACCGGGTGTGGCACATGGGTCTTATCTACAAACTGATTGAAAACACCAAGACGCCGCCAGAGCTCATACGACTTGTGGCGTCTTATCTGGAGGGACGGAGCTTCTGTGTTAGCGTCGAGAGGATTGACTCGGCAGCACGAAGAATAGAGGCAGGAGTTCCACAAGGCAGCTGTCTTTCTCCGCACCTGTACGCAGTTTACACCAACGACATCCCCACACTTGAAGGTCGCTTCCAAGAATGGGAATAAGATGTCATGCTCGCCCTGTACGCAGACGACAGCGCGTATTTTACGTCGTCCCGTCGGGCAGACATTGCAGCCAGGTGGATGCAGTGTCTGCTGAACCTGTTGCCTGAATGGCTGGACAAATGGCACATGGCCGTGAACGTTGGCAAGACATTCGCCATTATTGTCAAGATCGAGAGTCGAGAGTCACTCACCTGAGGCATAACTGATGCGTTACCGGCCTTTGAGAAAGGTATAGGCTCTTTCCTTGAAGGTACTCCCACGGAGGCTCAAAACTCTCCTGGAGGGGAAACGATCCACTAGGAAGCTTTGGGCTAGGGCCAGATGTCCCAAGATAAAGACCAGACTCAACGCCATCACCGAAAAGCTGTCGGAAGGGACAAAGGCCTTCCGAGGCGAATCGTGGAACGCTCGCATCGAAGAGGCCTCAGAACATCCAGCCTCGCCCTAACAGCTCACCCGACAGCTTTCGCGCACACCACAGCCCATTTTCCCACTAGTGGACAGCACGGGAAAACGACACTACGGAGCACAATACCCGGCCGAGATCCTGGCAGAACACTTAGAGGGGCAGTTTGAACCCAACACTGCTGCAGCAGTCGTCGCAGACTTCCACAGGGGGGTTGAGCACTGCGTACAGGAGTTCCTGAGGACCCCGGCGCCACCCAGACCCATCACGCTACTGTCGTATGTAGCAAAACTGTTTGAAAGGCTGCTGCTGCGGAGACTGTGTCCACATGCAGAGCTCCGAAAGGAGCAATTCGGATTCCGCAGCAGCCACTCTACCACGGCGCAGTTGACTCGAGTGCTTTACTACCTAGCGGCCGAAACCCATCGCGGTCGCTCTTGTCTGGGGGTCTTTCTCGACATAGGGAAGGCTTTCGACCGGGTGTGGCACATGGGTCTTATCTACAAACTGATTGAAAACACCAAGACGCCGCCAGAGCTCATACGACTTGTGGCGTCTTATCTGGAGGGACGGAGCTTCTGTGTTAGCGTCGAGAGGATTGACTCGGCAGCACGAAGAATAGAGGCAGGAGTTCCACAAGGCAGCTGTCTTTCTCCGCACCTGTACGCAGTTTACACCAACGACATCCCCACACTTGAAGGTCGCTTCCAAGAATGGGAATAAGATGTCATGCTCGCCCTGTACGCAGACGACAGCGCGTATTTTACGTCGTCCCGTCGGGCAGACATTGCAGCCAGGTGGATGCAGTGTCTGCTGAACCTGTTGCCTGAATGGCTGGACAAATGGCACATGGCCGTGAACGTTGGCAAGACATTCGCCATTATTGTCAAGATCGAGAGTCGAGAGTCACTCACCTGAGGCATAACTGATGCGTTACCGGCCTTTGAGAAAGGTATAGGCTCTTTCCTTGAAGGTACCTAAGTCGTATCGATCCGGAAAAACCTCTGACGGCAGCACATTCCATAAAGTGCAAGTGCGTCACCAGCTGAGCGACCCCGACGGAAACCGTACTGGCGGTCACTAATCAACTGGTGCTCCTCCAAGTACCTCGAGAGCTGGCAGTTTATAATGGACTCCATTATTTTGGAGAACAAGGAGGTGATAGCGATCGGTCTGTAGTTGCCCGGATTTGAGCGGTCGCCTTTCTTAGGGATCGGGTGCACCAAAGCTGTCTTTCATGTCATTGGGATGCCTTCAGAGTAGGAGTACCGAAAAAGACGCGTTAGAACCGGTGCCAACTCTGGAGCACACATCCTCAGCACAATAGGGGGGACACCATCGTGCCCACTCGACTTCTGGATTTCCAGGGAGAGGAGTGCTTTTCGCACTGAGCTCTGAAAGAACCGTATGTCCGGCATAGAGCACTCAGTGCACGGGATTGTCGGCGGTGAGTTCCCCCTGTCATCGAGAGTCGAGTTGGACGCAAAAAGAGAACCTATAAGATCGGCTTTCTCTTTTGCGTCATGGACCAGCGAGTTGTCCTCCCTGTGCAGAGATGGTAATGATGGCTGAATGAAATTCCCTTGGAACCTTGGCGAGGGACCTGAACGCACGAGTTCCCGAAGGAAGACGAATCAGTTTCTTGCCAATTCTGCCAATGTGCTCGGACTTTGCCGCAGCAACTACTCTTTTGAAGGACCTGGCGGCAGAGTTATACTTCTTCTTAAAAACGCTAGTATTTGAATCCCGGGACGCCAATTCATTAACCCAGGCCCGGTAGCATTGCTGCTTTTGACCAAGGCTTAGATCTACCACCGATGGGAATTTGTATTTTAGAAATTGCTAATGTTTAGAAATTTCACTACATGCTGTGTTCAACAAACCATAGCTGTAAAAATAGTAAAATGTAAACATAGCTGGCAAGAAGGAAATTCAATTTAACGAAACAATTTTGAGATACATGTTTTACATTTCCAGCCAGTCAAGATTTTTTTTATCTTAATGCATTTCCACTACGCCCTATTTTCAAACAAATTAAAACATACAAAAATAAGGCAGTAGTTACGGTAGCCTAGTAGTTGGGTGATCGGAATTCTATTCAAGGGACCAGAGTTCGATCTCCAAGGCTCGAACCAAAGGATTTTTTCAAAAACTTATGTAAGATTTATAACGTTGGCTTGGACATAAAGACGACGACGGGCTCTACACCTGCCACGTTTTCCCGAAAAATGTCTTTGGTGGAAGGAGAGGCGAAAAGACTTAATAGTATAGACCTCAGTCTACACCCGTATTGAACATATTTAGTAATTAACAAATAAAGTACACAGGTCTAGACAATTACTTTCTATAGTCCCACCTTTCAACGTAGCATATTTGGTACGACGTCACATGTGATTAGCCTATGACTATCTGAGTATCCAAGAGAATATTGCTGTACTTACATAAAAATATCTTCACGTCATTCCCAATACTGTGGTAGACACAGATGTAGGCAATTAAGACCTTTTTTGAAAAAAACATACTTACATATCGGCCTGTTAAAGTCCACTGTAGGACATAGACCTCTCCCATAGGGAGGATTTGCTATAACTGCCACGCTTGGCAAGCAGATTGGCGATCGCAGTACCAGACCACTCGCACCTGAGACGCAGCTGCCCGTCTTCGGTCTGATAATACTGGTCTGATATTTTTAGAGAAGTTTATCCCGCCATCTATCGGTTGCCATAACGATATTCATGGCTGTTTCCCTTAGTCGCCTCTTACGACATCCACGGGAAGAAAGGCAATATTCGTACGCCGTTACCACACGGAAACAAAAAATATTTAAGAATAACTTAATACTTACACATTACAAAATAGTTTTATCATCACTCTATTCAAACTGAAGTAGGCAAGGTATATACAATTAAATTCCTTCGATCATTCGCCGAAGACATATTTTTGGACATCGTAACGGGTGGTGAGCCTTTCGCCGTCCATGTTCAAGCCAACGGTATAAGTCGTACATAAGTTTTGAAACAAATCTTTGATACGAGCCTACCACCTGGGGACCGAACTCGGGTCTCTTGACTAGAATACCGTTCACCCACCCACTAGGCTTTCATGACATAGATATGCATTTACATAGAAAAACTTACAATTTTGAATACATATTATCTTTGTGGCAAAGTAAAAAAACGCGACATGTGCTAGTATTATTAGTTTTATTGCAATGTTTAATATTCGTGTAATCCAAAGAAAATGTAAATAAATAATTAATAAATACATATATAGATAGGGACAACATCACATACATTGCTCCGATTCCAATATAAAAGCTAAAGCACTATGTTATGGGAATCGGAAATAACAAAGGCACCTCAAACACCCAAATTAAAATTCAAATGTAAATTATTTATTTGCAAGAACATAGTACATATACAGGTGTTGATAATTTGATTTATAGATATTTATATATGTTCTACCGCAATGGGCATGCAAAATTTAATAGAATTGTCAGTATGTCATCAATTATTGTTATTACAAGATGTGCCCAGACCCGAGATAATGTAGAAAAGTAGTTTTTCTACATTGATCCCTCCGAATCGAACCTGGGACCTCGCGATGGCGACACTTTAAAAACCAGTGTTTACGCCGTCCGCAGAGGTCATCAGTATCTTTTGTATCAATATCTTTTGTTATTAAATATATTTGAATTTTAAATCAACTGACACAGCCGGGATTCGTACATCACTTGAAATTTTAAATCCTCTTTTGTACGGCTCGTTAAAAATTCAACTGTTTAGGTACTCCTGTTTAGATATTCCGTACGCATCTACCAGCAATTCATAATAACAAGACCACCATAAATGTTACATACTCACGATTGTTGTCTCTTGGTGGAACATCTTCTTCAAACGCCCTAAAATTCACTTTAACTTATTCCACATTTATTTATATTAAAATACCTGACCGGTATTGCCTTTATGGCATTATCAAAGGTTTCCTATTGTTTAAAGATGAAGTTCCACCATAAATGCATAATGGCATTATCGAATTTATGTTTACGCACCTGAAATATGGACATCATGTTGGGAGTTACCAGGACTGCCTACATATGGTGCCAACTACCATAAAAAGCGTACGAAAGATAAATTTAAATTTGAAGCAGATACGTGTTCGACACGATGGCTCGGTAAGGGAATCGCCAAGGTTACGGCGAATGTTGCGTTACTGGTTATTTAAATCCCGTGCGAGTTATTCATATTTTTTAAATAATTTAGTAGAAAAAAACTCAAATTGGTCCCACTAACAGAGACTACAGTGATAGTAGCTAAATACGAGAGCAAAGCAAAGCATAAATTTTAAAATTAAAAATATAAAGCACATAAAATATTTCAAATATAAAAAGAGAAGAACGAAACCAAGAAAATTAAATCGAGCTCAAATATATTGAAGCGTATCCAAACACGGACAGAGTCAATAACACGACGCTCTCTGTGCTGTTTATATTCAGTAAAGAAAATGCTAGAAGAGAAATAACGGGAGTATTTCACGTACGTTTGTCTTATAGCTTATTTAAATGTATATATACGTAGATAGTGACAACATCACATACGTTGCTCTGATCCCATAGTAAGCAGCTTAAGCATTTGTATTATGGAATCACAAACATCGAAAATACCACACACAGCCAGACCCGAGAAAAAGCAGAAAAGGAAATAAACAAAAAATATCTTCACACAATTCCCAATACTTACAAATATATACAGGGGTAGACAGAGGTCTATTCTAGACAATGACCCACTTCATCGATCCCATTCGACCCACTTTCCACCGAAGATATTTTCGGTACAACGTGATATTTGGTGAACCTGTCGCCGTCTTTTGTCCAAGCCAACGATATAATTCGTTTATAATAAGTTTTTGAAAACCCATTCGTACGAGCCTGCCACTTGGGGATCTAATTCGGATCTCTTAACTCTTGACTCGGGTCGAAATAACGAGTAAAAAGTGTTCTATATATTGACCTTACCGGGAATCGAACCCGGCTCGACCTCATAGCTGGCGACACCATGAAAACCGGTGTGTGCGTGACTCGTCCACGGTGGTTGTCATTATTTTACACAGTAAATAAATGAATAAATATATCCAAGAAAATATATATGTAAATAAGTATCATGTGATTTTGTTTGGACACTGTGAGGGTGATGGGGTCACCACATGTCATGTTGTCCCAAATGGTGAAAAGTGGGTGGAAGAGATTCCACAGTCTAGACGCTTTTCTACATTGCTTAAAGTGATTTATGCTATTTAATATGTGATTTATGTTATTAAATTAAAGTTTTCTTTAATTTAATAACATAAGAGCTTAAAGTGAATTAATAAAATGTGATAACTTTTTAAATTTTTTATAGTTGTAGTTATGTAAATGAAATATTTACAACGAAACGCTTTTAGATTGTAATGGTTTTAACTTCTGAACCTAAAGTTTAACCGCTATCTAGTGAAAGTCGGCTTACAACCGACTCATGTACGAACTTAATTACTTTACAGGATGCTTTCTCAGGTCCACGAGCTTGCCGTGGCAAATTAAACAAGCAAAATTGTTGAACTTCGGTTATGATCAGCGAATACAATGCAAATGAAATTGCAACTTTTTAAACTACAATGTTTATATGCAATGTTAGTTGAATGTTTAGGACCAGTATACCATTTTTAATATGTTCACGCTTATTCCCTACAATTGGATAGATAGAGGTCTAGACAATAAAGTCCTTTTGATTTAACTTTAATCGAATACTATTTGGGACAACGCCTTCTTAGTATCCAAGCTTACGGTTACATAAATGTGTACGGTTACATATGTAAAAAAAGATTCATAAGTAACTCGGGAACGTCACTATAGTTGAGTGGTTGGGTGGTCGGGATTCGAGACAGGTGGTAGTTTATTTTTATAACTTATGTATAATTTACATCGTTAGATTGGACATAAATACGGCGACAAACTCAGTTTTTACAGTGGTAGAGCCACGCATCAGCTTTTATTGTTTCATAAATTTCACGCACGCACGCACGCACGCACGCACGCACGCACGCACGCACGCACGCACGCACGCACGCACGCACGCACGCACGCACGCACGCACACACACACACACACACACACACACACACACACACACACACACACACACACACACACACACACACACACACACACACACAGAATTTATAAGTTATATGTAATTAGATAAGTAAAACTGTAAGATATGGAAGAGCAGGACATCTTGGCACAAGTATTTAATTGCTTAAAAAGACGTTCTGACGGTTGATATAATTGTGTAGACCTAAACAGGAAATAAACCAATTTTTATTTATTTATTTATTTATAAATGGGCCGGCTCGACCGGAGAAGTAGAAGTCTGGTGAGTGCAGGTAACCTGAGGCCCACACATCCTCCTCCCCCAATTTTAAAGGGAGGGGGCACTCTAAGGGAGGCAACGCATCTGCTATGCCTCTGGTATCGCGGGTGTTCATGGGCGGCGGTAATGACTTACCATCACTTGAGCCACCTGCTCGTTTGCCTCCCTTTTCTATAAAAAAAAAACACCTATCACGAAGTGCAAAAAAAATAGCTTCGGTGAAAGGAGGGTCAAAAGGGCTTAATTATTTAGATCTCAGTCTACTCCAGTATTGGGAATGGTGTGAATACATATAATCATCACATTAAAAACTTGTGTAACTGGCTTTATTGGCAAAATGTTATAAATAAAAAAAAAAAATATCTTCACGCAATTCCCAATACAGGGGTAGACAGAGGTCGAGTCTAGACAATCAAGTCCCTTCGACCCACCTTCCACTGAAGATATTTTCGGGACAACGTGACAGGTGGTGAGCCAGTCGCCGTCTTTATGTCCAAGCCAACGATATTCGTACATCAGTTTTTGAAAACCCATTGGTACCAGCCTACCAACTGGGGATCGAACTCGGGTCTATTGACTCGAAATTCCGACCACCCAACCACTGGTTATCGTGACTTTAAATGTTATGATATTAAAATGTTTAAAATGTTTAAATACCAAAAAAAAACTGAGGAAAATATTATTCATTCTTTATGCCGTTCAGATTAAGTAGCTCAATTCTATTATATTCAGCTAAATCATATTCAGCTTTCAGCACTACTTCTGTATAGTGACCCTAATAGACGATACAAAATGTTATAGGTAGAGCCCGATTACTCAAAAAAATTGTAATAAAAATGCTATAGTTAATTTTCATTCCATTATCATTAAACTATCATAATAATTATTCCTGATTCATTACATTTCCAAAAAAAATTTAAATTATTACGTCATAATATTTTCAGCTTCTTATTATTTTTATTTTCTCATTAATTTTAATTGCTTTCTTACATTAATTTTAATTCAGTTCATCCTATATTCATTAATATCTTTAAACAATCATTTTCATAATCATTTATTGAATTCATAATTGCTTTAGTGCGTAGGTAGTAATCATTATTATATCAGTATTGTAGTCTCTGACGCAACCAGCGTTACGATGCAAAATTGAGTTAAATACTCAGCGCCTGTTAATTTATAATAGCGATCTCTCGTTAATTTATAATAGCTATCTTTGCTAATTCCGCTTTGCTTATTTCCTAAGTAGTTTAGTTAGTCTTTTAAGTTATTTTGCCTTTCATTTTTTTTCTTTCTACTATTATAATGGCAGATATTAAGAGCTTAATAAAAAACGCGCTTCAATTAAAGCTAAGCTTACGCAATTTTCTTCCTTTTTTAATACTTCCAAGTCATGTGAAAAGCTTAGCGATTTACACACTATAGAATTCGAATATCGAATTAAAATATTAGAAAACGCATGGTCAGCTGTTAGCTACTTGCTTTTCCCACCATGACCTGCTTTATTTTTCCTATAACTTAATCCCTCCCAAACCTAGTCCCACTATATTGAATTTGCGCAATTTCCAAAAAATAGATTTAAAAAAACTCTTAAGTGATGCATCTCTCATCGATATGACTCCTTTAGTAGAATCGACATCAGTCGATGATAAGGTGTCCCTACTTAATAATGCTGTCCTCAATCTTTACAACATCCATGCACCAGTACATCATGTGAGGGTAAAGCGTCCTCCCGCCCCTTGGATGTCAACAGGTGTGATGGGTGGCTATGACAAGAAGGGATTTGGCTTTTCGCAAATTTAAGAGAAACCGTACCGTGGAGAACTGGTCCCATTTTAAATTGCTGAGAAATTAATGCAACCAGATGATACGAAATGCTAAACGCCGTTATATCCATGAAAATATTGTTAATTCTTCGACTGCTGTTGTGTGGAAATTTCTCAAATCTCTAGGCATATCTAAGCCAACATCATTGGATCACATTTCGTCTCTCACATTAAATGACATAAACCAGCACTTTATCTCTCCCCCAACTATTAATCCTCTAATTCGCTCAGCGACTATTGCTTCCATTGGTTGTATGTCACCTCTTCACATTTCCGACTTTGAATTCACACCAGTAACTCCTACAGAAGTTAAAAACATTATATGTGCAATTAAATCGAAGGCTGTGGGAAGCGACGAGGTTAGTAAGCAAATGATATCCTTAATACTTGAGTACCTTTTACCAGTAGTTACACATATTATTAATTTTTCTTTAGACTCTGGTGTTTACCCGACCCTGTGGAAAAAGGCTTTTGTACTTCCACTTCCTAAAACAAATAATCCTACCTTGCCTAATCACTTTCGACCTATTTCTATACTTCCTTTCCTTTCTAATGTTCTTGAAGCCTGTGTACATAAGCAAATCTCTACGTTCGTTAACAAACATAACCTACTGAATGACTTTCAGTCAGGTTTTCGTCCAGGTCACAGTACCACTACAGCACTTGTCAAGGTCACAGATGACATAACGAAGGGCATGGATGAGCAAAAGTTGACAGTGGTGGTGCTGGTTGACTTTTCAAACGCTTTTAACACAGTTTATCACGATATCCTTATATCCTACCTTACTTACCTCAGATTCTCGACCCAAGCTTTGGATTGGTTCTCATCATATCTTCGCGGCCGCCAACAGTCAGTCCGCTTAGGACAGCAATGTTCTGCCTGGGCGGATGTAGATTCTGGGGTGCCGCAAAGCGGTATACTTTCTCCAATAATGTTTTCGTTATTTATTAACCCCATCACCACTGTCTTAAACTGTTCGGATCATCTGTATGCAGACGATCTTCAGCTTTACGATAAATCGGAAGTGGGTGATCTCAATAACTGTATTTTTAAGCTCAATAAAAATCTTGAGTTAATTAGGGATTGGTCCATTAGATATGGTGTTACCGTCAACCCAACAAAATGTAAAGCCATAGTAATGGGTGGTCCTAGGATGCTGGCCAGGATTGATTACGGTAACCTTTCTCCTATTTATTATAATGGAACATTAATTCCATTTTCTAATACCGTAGTTGATCTAGGCTTGCATTTGGATCAGTCGTTAAGCTGGGAACTTCAGGTTGCGGAAATAAGCAGAAAAGTCAATGCCACTTTACGTTCACTCTACCGTCTTAAAATTTCCTTCCCTTTAAAACTAAGCTTTTGCTGGCTCAGTCCCTGGTATTGCCCATTATCGACTATGCCGATGTATGTTATCCAGATCTATCCCAAACACGTCTCGACAAACTGGAGCGCCTTCTCAACAACTGTATTAGATTTATTTTCGGTTTACGTAAATATGACCATATCTCCTCTTACCGTTCCAAGCTTAAATGGCTTCCCATTCGTCAAAGGCGTAGCTCCCGAATTCTGTTTCTGTTGTATTCTGTATTGACTAACTCTAATTCTCCTTCTTACTTAAGAAATAACTTTCAACATCTCCAATCTACTCATGAGAGAGCACCTCGCTCCATAAACCAACATAGGATTCACATTCCTCAACATAATACAGGATACTTTAACTCCTCTTTTACGGTACAAGCTGCACTACTCTGGAACGCCCTACTTTTGAAGATAAAATCTGCTCCGAATGCCTATTCGTTCAGGAGATTAGTTCGTGAGTATTATCTTAAGAATCATTAATATATATTTATGTATATATTTACATGTTTATATTTTATATATATTATTTATGTATTTATGTATAATTATGTACGTTTAGTTTATATAATACATGTATGTATTTTTCCATAAAATATTTATTATTTATATGTATATATTTTTTATTAGGAGCATTAATCTAAATTTTTCTTGTTAGCACCTGCCATCTACTTCTCACCATAACAAAGGTTGACTGGTAGAGAATGCCACCAGGCATTAAGTCCGCCCATTGTAGCCCTTAGTATAAGGTGTAACAATAAAGAATAAATAAATAAAATAAATAAAACTTATACGAAAAGTATGACGCTTTACAGAGTGAGTTGGAGGGATTAGTGGACGACCCCGACGAGCAATTTGCGGATCTCGAAGAATTCGAAAGCAGTTTTACGGCGTGGTAGCTTCTGCGCGCCATTTGATCAACTGCTCCCGTAAGCTACTTACGGCAGACACCACATCCGAGGATTCTGGTACTAATCACACACACACAAACATAATTCGATTCGTTTACCTAAAATTGATTTGCCAAAATTTTTCGGAGACTACCATGAATCGTTGGAATTTAGGGATACATTTCTTTCCGTTATACATAACAACAATAGCATAGATAAAATCAATAAACTCCATTATCTTCGTGCCTCTTTAAAGGGCAGTGCTTGTCTTGTTATAGACAATCTTGATTTTAGATCAGATAACTATGATGCTGCATGGGCTATACTGTGTGACAGGTTTGACAACAAGAGGCTGCTTGTCAACAATCATGTGCAAGCTCTTTTCAATGTACATTCTATGAACAGGGAATCAAGTAAGTGTTTACCTTATATAATTGATACAACAAATAAAAATCTCAGGGCATTGTCAACGCTTGGTCAACCCGTTCGACACTGGGATACTCTTATCATTTATATTATCGGCAGCAAGCTGGATCCAGAGAAGAGTCCTGAGTGGGAGGAGCACAAAAATTCTTCTCCTGAAAACCCCGCAGACCTCGCTTCACGTGGATTAACAGCTGATAAGCTTTTTTCTTATTCGTTGTGGTGGTCAGGGCTACAATTCCTTAATAAAGACTCTTTTTTGTGAACTCAATTTCCTGTTTCGTATCATCAAGATTTACCAGAAATGGTATGTCATCACATTGTTACACCTATCAACACAGAAAATCTCTTCTCAGATTGTGTTTAAAATATTCCAACTTCAACAAATTGCAATGAGTTAAATCATATATATTACGATTCATTGAGAAATGTAAAAGGCAATCTACTGAATCAGGTCCCCTTACATCCATAGAATAAAATAATGCTTTAAATTTTCTGAGTCAACAAGAGTCCTTTTCTGAAGATTATAATTTATTAATGGCTGATAAACAATTACCGACAAAAAATAAACTCATCTCTTTATCTCCATTTCTTGATAAATCTTTAAACTTGATTCGCGTGGGAGGCAGGTTAAGTAATTCATTTTATGATTATAACGTAAAACATCCTATTCTGTTATCTGCTTCTCATGTCGTTTGCAAACTTTTATTCACAATGTATCATGTCCGACTGATGCATGGGGGACCTCAACTCTTACTTGCAACGATACGCCACAAGTATTATCCTATCGGTGGTAGAAACCTTGCCAAGAAAACATCACACCAAAGCGTGAAGTGTTGCAGAATGAAGGCCAACATTATCCGATATTACCGATCATGGGTAACCTTCCTGAGCAGTGCTTACATTTAGAGTTTCCCTTTTAAGATACAGGCGTCGACTACGCCGGACTTATAATGATAGCTGATCGTAAAGGTAGGGGATGTAGGCTTATTAGAAGCTTTATGTGTTTGTGTGTTTAGCTATTGGAGCCGTTCATCTTAAGCTTGTATCTGAATTGACAAAGGAAGCCTTTTTAGCCGCCTTAAATCGCTTCATTGCTCGAAGGGGAAAATCACGCAATATATTTTCCGACAACGGTACAACCTTTGTTGGTGCTTTCAATGAGCTTGCTTCTTTGCTTTCACAAAATTTTAGGTTTAACAGCGTAGATAGTGGAATAATTTTTTCCTACATACTCCTCATTTTGGTGGATTATGGGAGTCCGCAGTTAAATCCGCCAAGCATCATTTGGGACGGGTTCTGGTTTTGACCAACTTAAGATCACAGACACCAACATCACCAGTTTGCAACGGTTTCGACGTATAGAATACTTAAAACAACATTTTTGGAACAGATTTTCACATGAATATATTTTATGGCTTCAGGAAAGAACCAAATGGCGTCGAACTCAAAAATGGAACATTAGTCACGTTACGCCTTTCCCAGTACAGGGGTAGACAGAGGTATGGACAATTAAGTCCTTGTGACCCACCTTCCATCGAAGATACATTTACAATACGACAGGTGATGAGCCTGACGCCATCCTTATGTCCAAGCCAACGATATCAATCGTAAACAAGTTTTGAAAATGAAAAAAACCTTTGCCAACACAACCTGCCACCAGGGGATCAAATTAACATTTTATTGTTTAGACAATTAAGTTCTTGCGACTCACCTTCCACGGAAGATATTTTTGGGACAACGTGACACGTGGCGACCTAGTCGCCGTCTTTATGTCCAACCCAACGATATAAGTCGTACATAAGTTTTGAAAAACCAAGTCGCCTTCCACCTGGGATCGAACTCGGGTCTCTTGACTCCGGTCTCCCAACCACTTTACTTTATCGTGACTCGGCTACAGTGATTCGATATTCTGAATTCGAGTCAAAAGACCTGAGCTTGATCCCTTGTGGTACAAATGAGACTTTACTTACTTATGAACATTGGCTTCGACATTAAGCCGACAGGCTGAATACCTTTCACGATGAAAATAAATAATATTAGCTTAGAAAATAAGCTCAGGTAAAAGGTGTGTCGAAAGGACTATTTTGTCTAGATAAAAAAAATATTTTGTTGAAAATCTAAGAAAAATTTTTTTGGGGTTACCCTTATTATTTAGGAGTAATTAAAAAATTTATTAAGACCGATTATGATACCTACCGAATATGCAAACAAATCTCTTAAGAATATTCATAAGTTTTAGAGGTGTGTGTCCCCTAACACTATGACACGAAAATTTTATGTTTTATATCCACTTTACATTACGTCAATTTTCTTCCTATAGTCATCAGGAGATCGAAGGCTCATCTTCAAGGACATAATATAATATTAATGTATACGAGCCACAAAGTATTACTTGACTATATGGCTTACGATCAACTGTAAATATACGCATTACGACCGAGTTTTATTCCCATCATAATTTTGCGTTTTACGCTGCTTCATAAAATTACGCATATTTCACGAGGCGGGGTTATAATATAGATGTCATTTTGGAGTGTGCTCTTCTGTCATTTATTTAATTCACTTACTCATTAGGATATCGATTTCTACTTCAGGAGAAAGAACTCACGTATACCCCTACAGATACTGATTTGCCTTAATTGGCCACGCTTGGCGAGCGGATTGACGATGACACTACCGTACTTCTTATATTTACTGCTAACCATCATCAATCCGGTAGCTGGAAATTACAGATACAGTAAATATATATTCACAATAAAATATACAAAATCACTTGAGCTTAGAATTACTCTAAAGTAAACACCAAACTTGACTCATTGTTCACCGTCTATTATTAGAAAGAAACATTTTTTAGGTACTTAAATTATCCACTCTAGCAGTTACATGCCAGTCCTAATTTTCAATGACCCCTTAAGATACATCATAAAATTTGTATATGTTTGTTGTGGTTTGCACGCAGATTATATTAAATCATTTAAAGATATTATTAAAGTTTATATTTTCACTCCTGAAACTTTAACGGTGATTAAAAAAAATCATATGCACAATACTTCAACTACACATATTATTTTACTTTATACCCCGAAAAACATGTCCAAATAAAGAACAAAGCGATAAAATGAATGTGTAAACATTTTAAACAGATAAAGCAAGGATCAAGTAATTCAACCTCAGACTAAACGCCTTTTTTGTTTTTTAAAAGAGCCAAATATTTTTAAATATAAAATAACACTATTGATGTCCTAATTAAACTGTGTACTTCAAATGTCAAAGCAGTTTTCGATATCTAGAGAGCATGTTTGTATGTGTATGTTATAACTTGTATAACCTCCTGAACTCCATACCTTAAATCCAAAAGACGCTTATGGTTTTCAATTTCAACGAACTCGTGCCTCGTTTAAGCCGATAAGTCCTCTTAAAGGTAATCCGAACCGAGACTAAATATAGGTATAATACGATACAGAGAATTTTCACTTTAAAATCGCACCTTTCTTTCTTTGATTCGTGGTATAACTGTAATTTTATTACTTTCACATGATTTAGTTTCATAACGTCATTCCTAAAACTGAGGTCGACAGAGGTCAACAATTAAGTCCTTTCGACCAACCTTTTACCGAAAACATTTTTGGCATCCGACAACGTGGCGGGTGGTGAGCTTGTCGTCACCTTTTTGTCCACGCCAACTATTAGCCAAGCCTGGGCTGCTGATCGAACTCGGATCTCTTGACTCAAATTCCTATCACAAAACCACTCGTCTATCGTAACAAGCTACTTTTTTATGATATTAGTTTATAAAATGTACTAAGTCAGATGTTTACGTGGAAAAATAAAGTACAATTTTTAATATTTATATTCATCGGCAAAACATGTTTACTTCAGTTTCTGTGTTAGCAATTAGCCTGGACGCATAAATTGTTTTTGAAATATTCTGTACGCTTAGACTAATATTAAATTCTGCATAAAATTTTTAGTTCGCTTCTTGTTGTTGTTTGTTTCAAGTCAACAACAGTATGACTAATTGCTTTAAAATATTATACAACCTTGCATGAAAGAAATAGCACTAAAATTTATATAATTTTAAAATTCCTTGAAATTGCTGCAAATTATAAAATTTATAAGATCACATTGAGCAAAGTATTCGCTTGTAATTTTACATTTACGTGTTCTTTTTAAACGATCTCAAAAAAAGGGTTTGAAAAATTATCTAATCACTAAAATGGACAAAAGCGTCCTACGGTGGCTTTGGGACGTCGAGCGTATAATTGTAGACCGAATGTGAAGAAAATATACACTGCGAAAGTTAACAATAAATGTGTTCGAGGTAATATTTATTATAATATATAAATTTTACATATTATTTATACACCTGCCGTTTATTCCTGTTTCGCCCACGGTTGACTGCTAGAGAATGCTATAGACATTTAGTCCTGCCATTGTTACCATTTCTTAGGTGTCAATAGAGAATAAAAATATGAGAATAAAAGATGTCTTAAAACAAATTGGCTAAATTGTTGCAGTATTATCCGTGAAGCAAATTTATAAATAACATGAACAAATAATATATCGTTGGCTTGGACATTGAGACGGCGATGGGCTCACCACCTGTCACGTTGTCCCGAAAATATCTTCAGTTCATGGTGGGTCAAAGGGACTTAATTGTCTAGACTTGACCTCTGTCTACCCCTGTATTGGGAATTGCATGTTTGTGGTGCTCTCGTTCATTCCGATTTCCATTCCACAAGTACTTTATCGTCTTATATTGGTATCGGAGCAATGTATATGATGTTTTCCCTACTCATATATGTATTTATTTATTTACTGATATATTTGACGACTTCCTTGGACGTGTGTCGCTTCTCGTGATGTCGCCAGCTCTTAGGTCCCGGGTGCTATTCCCGGTCGGGCCAATATAGAAAAACATTTTTTCTTCATTTTATTAGGTCTGGGTGTTTATGGTACCTTCGTTGCTTCTAATTCCATAGTACAAGTGTTTCATATTAGCGAATTGACGTCGAAGTACCAGTTACCTTGCAGACTAAACGTTGCTGCCTATCACTGCTTTGCTGAATTTTGATCTAGATGCTTATCCCGCCATTTATCGATCGATCAATCTCAGAGCTGGCGAGATCATGAAAACCGTTACATACAACACTCGTCCACGGAGGTCATTAAAAAACTCGAATCGAAATAGATAGATATTCATTAGTACGACATAAATGTGAAACATGTTCTTACTTTTTTCATCTTCACGCATTAACTCATAACTTGAGTAATCAGAGGTGTGGATGATTTAGTTCTGTCGATTAACATTTCAACGGAGCATATTTGAGACACCATGTCAGTGGGTAGCTTGTCGCCGCTTTACTGTCCAAGCCATTGAATAATATACATATAAATATATGTACTTTGGGGGAGACCTATGTTCAGAAGTAGATTTTTGATTAGCTGTAATTATGAAGAAAATGTACACTTACTCACTCATATAGAAATGTATATATGTATATGTGTATGTACATATATACATCATCGACACTTGAACAAATATTAATATTAACATACAAATGTTTTCCATTAACGGGATTCGATCTCGCAACCATCGGCTTCGAAGTCAGGGTCACTATCAACTACGTATAATAGATAAGAAACATTTTCCTTTCTGTTTTTTTTAAGTAATAGCTATCGCCAATATGAATAAATGAAAACTATCACTGTGCTTTTCAAGAAGCTCTTATCACATAAACAAGCTTTCAATGTCTATACGATTCTTTCGGATATTTCAAAATGAGTTCCATTTCATTTTTAGTTTATGAAAATGTTGAAAACTCTGGCAAAATTGCACACTGCAATTTCCGTTTTCATAAGCAGCCGGATAATTGTACGGGTGGATAATAGAACGACTTGTACGGTTTCGTATTTCATTCCTCCTGCTTTTATTTTTAAATATTTTACGTAACGGATATGCATTAAATGCTTCTTGTGCATTTTTTCATTCATTATGGCAGTTCGAAATGGATACAAAAGTACCACGTTTGACATTTTAAAATTAACTAGTAAAAAAAAATAAGTCACGATAACCGAGTGCCTAGTAGTAGGCTGGTACCAATGGATTTTTGTGCGATTTACATCATTGGTTTAGACATTACGACTGCGACTAACACGCACTTTGTCTCAAAAAAAAAATGTATCAGCTGGGTAATAATAACTTAATAGATGTATGGACCTTTTCTACCCCAGTACTGGGAATGTCGTGAAGATATTAATTATCCACTCATTTAATTTGCAATTCAAAACATGTAGTGAATTGAGATAATTAAAGCGCGAAAAGCGATAATCAGCACAAACAGCTTGAGTGAGATGAATCTGACAGAATATTACAGTGGGCATATCATGGAGGATTACAAAGATATGTCTAGTTGCCCATGGTCTAACTATTTACCCTTTACCCTTTCTAAACTAACCTTTCTAAAAAAACAACATTTTATACGCTGTTATTTGGAGGAAGAAGAAGTTCAGAGTATGGTACTAACTCAGAAGACTCCTAGACAGGGGAGAAGATTGGGAGGCATGGACACTAAGATGGTGACGGGCTCACCACCTGTCACGCTATTCTAAATAAAGCTAGATGGAATGTGGGTTACTAAAATTTATCGTGACTGGGCTAACCCAGTATCAGGAAACGCGTGACGATGATAATATTTATTATTTACTGAATACCCAGAGAAAATATTTTTGCGGAAAATTAGATAAATTATCTATATATATATATATATCGGCTGACACTTACTTTAAAGACAGTGCGAACAGCTCGAAAAGCGGAAAGTCAAAATGACTAGGATACATAGACGTACGTGTAACAGGAAAATTACGAATATGGCAGAAGGAAACAGGAATTTCAATATAACACTTGACGATCTATTCTCTCTAGCATCATTCTATCAGGAATCATATATGTATATGGATTTTGATGAACTACATAATAATAATGAATGAATAATTATAACATACTTAGATTTTGTGTCATAGCAAAGAATGTACACTGGGGGATTTTAAGGGTTTTACGTAAGTATTTATGCATCCTCTATATTTTAATAACAATCTAAAAAAATATTAAAAAAGTATTGTGCTAATGCCAAATTTCTGTCAGTATCTAGTCGATTTCTACGGAGTTATAAGCTTCCAGCTCCTAATTACGAAACCATGACAGACTTAAAAAATACGATGGATAATTGAAAGCAATCTTTCTTATGTCGATGAGGATTTAACATTTGATGAGATCTATGTTCAAGTTCAAGAGGATCATAGGACCGCTTATAAAACCTTACTACGCTTCGTTTTAATAGTAAGTTATTTTTCATCAATCACGGTCTACGTTTTCAAGAACGTAATTAAACCTTTATCAGCTGCGAGTTCGTATTGGCTGTCTTAACTCTAAAAGTTTATATCTCTGCAATAAATCAGACGCTTTTGTTAAATTTTATTCAGTCGATATTTTAAATAGTATAAACAAGTAACACGTTCAGTGGTATAAATTCGACTATTGAAGTAATATTTTAACTGGTAACATTTAAAAATTCTTTAGCGTCAATCTTTACTCTGTGTGACTGTTTACCCATAGAATATTACGAGGTTTTCAATTAACGCGCTTATAAAAAGCTTTGTGTAATAACAAAATGTTCAGCATTACTTTTATGCATAAAAAATAAACAAAATTGCACAATTTTACCTAGTTTAATCTCTTAAGAAAAACAAAGAAGCCATGTTTTACTTAGCGCAATCAAATAGCTTTATTTCATATTGGCAATCTACCAAGAATATGTAGCAATGGTACATGTTACGGAAAATATATAAGTAATTGTCTCATTAATGAAAAGCTTGGTACCCAATTCTTGGCAACTACTACATATTTTCATCTTCACGCTTTCTCCCAATAGTGGGTAGAAATAAATTTAGAAATTTAAGTCCTTTCAGACCACATGACGGGATTGAGCATATCGCCTATCGTAGCATCTTAATCAACTGTACAATTAAATTAATATTCATTTAAACAAATGAACATCCACGTCTCGAGTATAAATACTAATTTTCGAGGATTTGAATCCATGGTTATTACCAACTAATTTATCTGGCCGTCATATTTTTAATTCTCTTCTACATATATATATATATATATATATATATATATATATATATATATATATATATATATATATATATATATATATATATATATATATATATATATATATATATATATATATATATATATATATATATATATATATATATATATATATATATATATATATATATATATATATATATATATATATATATATATATATATATATATATATATATATATATATATATATATATATATATATATATATATATATATATATATATATATATATATATATATATATATATATATATATATATATATATATATATATATATATATATATATATATATATATATATATATATATATATATATATATATATATATATATATATATATATATATATATATATATATATATATATATATATATATATATATATATATATATATATATATATATATATATATATATATATATATATATATATATATATATATATATATATATATATATATATATATATATATATATATATATATATATATATATATATATATATATATATATATATATATATATATATATATATATATATATATATATATATATATATATATATATATATATATATATATATATATATATATATATATATATATATATATATATATATATATATATATATATATATATATATATATATATATATATATATATATATATATATATATATATATATATATATATATATATATATATATATATATATATATATATATATATATATATATATATATATATATATATATATATATATATATATATATATATATATATATATATATATATATATATATATATATATATATATATATATATATATATATATATATATATATATATATATATATATATATATATATATATATATATATATATATATATATATATATATATATATATATATATATATATATATATATATATATATATATATATATATATATATATATATATATATATATATATATATATACATATATATATATATACATATATATATATACATATATATATATACATATATATATATATACATATATATATATACATATATATATATACATATATATATATATACATATATATATATACATATATATATATACATATATATATATATATACATATATATATATACATATATATATATACATATATATATATACATATATATATATATATACATATATATATATACATATATATATATACATATATATATATACATATATATATATACATATATATATATATATACATATATATATATATATATACATATATATATATACATATATATATATATACATATATATATATACATATATATATATATATACATATATATATATATACATATATATATATACATATATATATATACATATATATATATACATATATATATATATATATATACATATATATATATATACATATATATATATATATACATATATATATATATACATATATATATATACATATATATATATACATATATATATATATACATATATATATATACATATATATATATATATATATACATATATATATATATACATATATATATATACATATATATATATACATATATATATATATACATATATATATATATATATATATATATATACATATATATATATACATATATATATATACATATATATATATATATATATATATACATATATATATATATATATATACATATATATATATACATATATATATATATACATATATATATATATACATATATATATATATATATATATATATATATATATACATATATATATATACATATATATATATACATATATATATATACATATATATATATATATACATATATATATATATATATATATATATACATATATATATATATACATATATATATATATACATATATATATATATATATATATACATATATATATATACATATATATATATATATACATATATATATATATATATATATATATATATACATATATATATATACATATATATATATACATATATATATATACATATATATATATACATATATATATATACATATATATATATATACATATATATATATATACATATATATATATACATATATATATATACATATATATATATATACATATATATATATACATATATATATATACATATATATATATACATATATATATATACATATATATATATACATATATATATATACATATATATATATACATATATATATATATACATATATATATATATACATATATATATATATATACATATATATATATATATATATACATATATATATATATATATACATATATATATATACATATATATATATACATATATATATATATATACATATATATATATATATACATATATATATATACATATATATATATACATATATATATATATACATATATATATATACATATATATATATACATATATATATATACATATATATATATACATATATATATATATATATACATATATATATATATATATACATATATATATATATATATACATATATATATATATATACATATATGTATATGTGTATGTACATATATATATATACATATATATATATACATATATATATATATATATATACATATATATATATACATATATATATATATACATATATATATATACATATATATATATATATATATACATATATATATATATATATACATATATATATATACATATATATATATACATATATATATATATATACATATATATATATACATATATATATATACATATATATATATACATATATATATATACATATATATATATACATATATATATATACATATATATATATACATATATATATATATATACATATATATATATATACATATATATATATACATATATATATATACATATATATATATACATATATATATATATATATATATATATATATATATATATATATATATATATATATATATATATATATATATATATATATATATATATATATATATATATATATATATATATATATATATATATATATATATATATATATATATATATATATATATATATATATATATATATATATATATATATATATATATATATATATATATATATATATATATATATATATATATATATATATATATATATATATATATATATATATATATATATATATATATATATATATATATATATATATATATATATATATATATCGGCTGACACTTACTTTTAAAGACAGTGCGAACAGCTCGAAAAGCGGAAAGTCAAATGACTAGGATACATAGACGTACGTGTAACAGGAAAATTACGAATATGGCAGAAGCGAAAGAGGAATTTCAATATAACACTTGACGATCTATTCTCTCTAGCATCATTCTATCAGGAATCATATATGTATATGGATTTTGATGAACTACATAATAATAATGAATGAATAATTATAACATACTTAGATTTTGTGTCATAGCAAAGAATGTACACTGGGGGATTTTAAGGGTTTTACGTAAGTATTTATGCATCCTCTATATTTTAATAACAATCTAAAAAAAATATTAAAAAAAAGTATTGTGTTAATGTCAAATTTCTGTCAGTATCTAGTCGATTTCTACGGAGTTATAAGCTTCCAGCTCCTAATTACGAAACCATGACAGACTTAAAAAAATACGATGGATAATTGAAAGCAATCTTTCTTATGTCGATGAGGATTTAACATTTGATGAGATCTATGTTCAAGTTCAAGAGGATCATAGGACCGCTTATAAAACCTTACTACGCTTCGTTTTAATAGTAAGTTATTTTTCATCAATCACGGTCTACGTTTTCAAGAACGTAATTAAACCTTTATCAGCTGCGAGTTCGTATTGGCTGTCTTAACTCTAAAAAGTTTATATCTCTGCAATAAATCAGACGCTTTTGTTAAATTTTATTCAGTCGATATTTTAAATAGTATAAACAAGTAACACGTTCAGTGGTATAAATTCGACTATTGAAGTAATATTTTAACTGGTAACATTTAAAAATTCTTTAGCGTCAATCTTTACTCTGTGTGACTGTTTACCTATAGAATATTACGAGGTTTTCAATTAACGCGCTTATAAAAGCTTTGTGTAATAACAAAATGTTCAGCATTACTTTTATGCATAAAAAATAAACAAAATTGCACAATTTTACCTAGTTTAATCTCTTAAGAAAAACAAAGAAGCCATGTTTTACTTAGCGCAATCAAATAGCTTTATTTCATATTGGCAATCTACCAAGAATATGTAGCAATGGTACATGTTACGGAAAATATATAAGTAATTGTCTCATTAATGAAAAGCTTGGTACCCAATTCTTGGCAACTACTACATATTTTCATCTTCACGCTTTCTCCCAATAGTGGGGTAGAAATAAATTTAGAAATTTAAGTCCTTTCAGACCACATGACGGGGATTGAGCATATCGCCTATCGTAGCATCTTAATCAACCGTACAATTAAATTAATATTCATTTAAACAAATGAACATCCACGTCTCGAGTATAAATACTAATTTTCGAGGATTTGAATCCATGGTTATTACCAACTAATCTATCTGGCCGTCATATTTTTAATTCTTCCTGACATTCCCAAGACTGTGGCAGACGGAGGTCTAGACAATGAATGAAGTTTTTTCACCGTAGATATTTTTGGGTAATTTTAAAGGCGGTGAGCCTGTCGCCATCTTTATGTCCAACGTAACAATATAAATTTTAAATAATAATAATGATAAATAAATATCTTTACGTAATTCCCAATACAGGGGTAGACAGAGGTCTAGTATAGATAATTAAGTTCTTTGACCCACCTTCTACCGAAGATAATATAATATAAATTTTACATGTTTTAAAAAAACTTATTGATACGAGCCTTCCAACTGGGGTTCGAACTTGAGCCTCTCGAATCTTATTCTGATCATCCAACCACTGGGCTATTTGCTAGCTAACCATATGTGTGGTACATAAGTTTCGAATGAGACCATTGATACCACTTTACCACCTGGGGATCGAACTCAGGTGTCTTGAGTAAAATTCCGATCACCCAACCACTTGGCTATCGTGATTGTT
Organism: Sericinus montela; assembly: GCA_029286605.1. Classification (NCBI taxonomy): domain Eukaryota; kingdom Metazoa; phylum Arthropoda; class Insecta; order Lepidoptera; family Papilionidae; genus Sericinus; species Sericinus montela. The sequence continues at coordinate 535,447 of JAGSMR010000122.1, read as the reverse complement.
TATAACACTCTTATTTTTAATTTTATAATTCATATTTTCATTTTATTATTTTATTTTATTATTTTTTCTTCTTCTCTTTCTTATTGCCCTCGTACTATTAACTTTTGTCAATGTCACTTTAGACATTTTTTTGACATAGGAAAAATGAATAAATATCTTCGGTCCGGTATTTTTTCCAGAAGGATATCCCGACATCTATCGGTGCCCATTGATATTCCCAAGGCTTTTCTCTTAGTGACCTCTTACGACACCTTCGAGAATAAAGGGGATGGTGTATAGCCGATGTAGTTATAAAATAGTATAGACAAAAAAAATAAGGATCAAATTAAGTAGACTGTTCAATTTGTCTACATTACACAATTGATTGCTATATAGCGATCTCTTCAACCAACGGTGTAAAGGGATAATGGCGCAAGGTAGGTGGTTCAATATATATGTTTATGAGTGATGAACCCGTCGCCGTCTTTATGTTCAAGCCAGCGATATAACTCGTACATAAGTTTTTGAAAAACCCCTTGGTACGAGCCTGCCACCAGGGGATCGAACTTGGGTCTCTTGACTCGAAATTTCGACAACCACCCAACTCACTCGGCTATCGTAACTTTTTTGAGCGAGAGTTGATATCTATTTTTATATTTAAATTATATATTTTATATTGTTTGGTACTTCACTGTGAACTACCAGATGGTACTTCACTACAGTGAACTACCAGATGGTACTTCACTGGTTTGATTCCCGGACGGATCAATGTAGAAAAACACTTTTTAAACAAAATTACTGTAAGTGCACACAAACAATTACTTTCTCGAGTGTGGGTGTTTGTGGTACCTTCTTTGTTCCTCATTCCGAAATACAAGTGCTTAAGCTGCTTACTTTGGTGATGTTTTGAAAAAGTGGTAATTTAAGATAAGTAGTACATTTAACCAATTTATATGTTCAAAATATATAAATAAAAGTAAAAGTTTTTGACGACCACTCTGGACGAGTGGCGCATAACGGTTTTCATGATGTTGCTAGCTCAGAGGTCTCGGGTACGATATCCGCTCGGGTCAATATAAAACACACTTTCTTTTCTCAGGACTGGGTGTTTGTGGTACCAGATTTGTTTTTGATTCCATAATATAAGTGCTTAAGCTGCATACTTTGCGATCAGAGCATGTACATACATTACTCTGATTCAACTCACAACATTACATCATCAGGTGATGTTGTCCCTATCTATATACGTATTTATTTATTTACTGATATATTTGACGACTTCCTTGGACGAGTGGCGGTTCTCATGCTGTCGCCAGCTCTTAAATCCCGGGTTCTATTCCAATATAGAAAAACATTTTTTCTTCATTTTAATAGGTCTGGGTATTTATGGTACATTCGTTGCTTCTGATTCCATAGTACAAGTGTTTAATATTAGCGGATTGACGTCGAAGTATTAAATATAATAAATAAATGAGTATCTTCACGCCATTCCCAATGCTGGGGTAGACAGAAGTCTTGTCAATTATGTCCTTTTGACCCGCGTTCCACCGAAGACATTTTTGAGCCAATGTGACAGGTGGTTGGTGTGGAAAACCATTGGTACGAGTCTTGGGGATCTAACTTGGGACTCTAGACTCGAATTGATCAACACTTGGCAATCGTGACAAGTATTGTACAAATGTGAGTGCCATATAATTCTGAAAATAGAGTATGGATGTGACAAGGAACTTGAATCACAACCTCGCAGACATGAGTCCATCTGGTTTGAAATGATTAATCTCTTCCTCGCCCCAATAGAGACAGGTGATAATAGAGACAGGTTATGTACTTTGTTTAAAAACCCTTCCTACGTATCAAGCGATAGCAACGTATGAGTGTTCTTGACTACTCGCAACTCATTCCAACGCCTTCGCAATTCCCTTCACTTATTCGCGTCATGAATATAAATGGCGGTTGGTAAATAAATTTGTCTGTGTTATTCGAGCGATTTAAGTGATATGTAAATGTTTCTGCGCAACGATTAATGTGTTTACTGATAATACGGGTAGATATTCGTTTTGAAGTTGGGGATAGTATTACGAAAGCTAGTTGTAAAGAAACGTAGTGATATTTTTAAGCAACTAGCTACATCCAGCGGCGAAACACTTAATGCAAAATCCTAATTATTTTTCTAAAATAAAGGTAGCCTAAGTTACTACTTATAAGGATGTTATAACATCAGCTATCTTCCAGTAAAAGTCGCGTTAAAATCGGCTCAGCCGTTTCAGAGATTTGCCGGAAGAAACTGACACGCAGATAGACAAGTTTTTTATGTATATACGTTTATACGTAAAAAACTTTTAATTTGGAGTTACAAATAAACGCTTCATTTTATTTATATGAATCGATGAGTATCGATTCATGTAAATAAAATTGAAGCGTTTATATTACGTTTATATATCCATAATATGACGGTTCATCTGTACGTTTGTCTGTCACTCTTAGTTCTATGTTCTATACAAATATCTGGCCGGCTAATATTCGCATTGTGCCAGCATATGGCGCTGTTAATGGTTTAATTTTATGTCCTAACTAAATACTTAATTTCATCTTAATCGCTAATAAAAAAGTTGCAGACAACTGCTTCTATCGCGTGGTAACCTTATCGCGAAAATTTTATTTCGTTATCTCCATTTCAAATTTCATCAAAATACGTTTAGTAGTTTAGCCGTGAAAGCATAAGTTTTGTTAAAGTAGTTTGTATGCTTATAAATATATATGATAGAATTGTATACTTATGAAATATTATTTTTTTTTATAACTTAAGAACTTTTATAATTTATAATTCACGATATCCAGTGATTGGGTGGTCGTAGTTCGAGTAAATATACCCGAGTTCGATTCCCATGTGGTAGGCTCGTACCAATGGGTTTTTTCAAAAAGTTATGTACGATTTGTATTGTTAACTTAGGCATATTTTCCCAAAAATGTCTTCGGTGGAAGGTGAGTTGAAAGGACTTAATTGTCTTGACCTCTATCTACCGTCGTATTGGTAATGGCATGAAGATGTTGAATTGAAGTGAACCTTTGTTATTTATTTATCTTTATTATCTAAGCCGACGTCACGTTTACTTTTCTTCTGGAAAAAATCTGTCGTAAAGTTTTTAAAAATATTTGTAAGTTTTAAGAGGCATATCTTTTTATACAAGCCTTAGTTTAGTAGGTAGCTTTCGACTAGACTACAGGGGTATTCGATTCAATATAATCAAAAACAGATAAACAACCTTTTCGGAAACCAAAGATTGATGGATTGTTATCGATTAGCCTGTGCCATACTCGATTCATCTTCCACATAGTAATTGATCAAATGGTAAGTTTCCTTTTTGTTTATGTTTCACGAGACACCGGTAACTTGCTGTTTTCTATATTCCTTTTTTTATTTACAAGCTTTTTACAATACTGGGGTAGATAGAGGTTGAGACAATTCAGTGTATTCGATGGATTTTTCAGACAGAGATATATTTAAATTGTAAATTGAATAAAGTATGTGAATGAATTATTATTTAAATAAGCAATTTAAAGAATATTAATATTGTTATTTGCATACCTTTCGGGTTAAGTGCCGAGAATCTTAATACCTACTTTATAAGATATGTGTTACGAATATATCCTGTATTTATAAATAAAATTAATTTAATTTAATTTATATTTTAGATACATATAAAACAGATGTATGTATTAATGTAACTCCTTACTGGAAAGTACTTAGTCATATAACATTTCCACAGTTTCTTGCATAGTTCGAGATGATTTGTTATAAACATGACAGCTATTGCTTGTAGGATATATGCTTGTAGGAATTTCCTAGGGATAATTTACAACAGTAATGAATTTGTAAAAGGTGGCTGAGATATTCTGCTGACTAAATATTTATTAAATACATAGATAGGGATAACAGCACCTACATTACTCAGTTACCAAAATAGCTCAAGAACTTATGATATCGGGAACAACGAAGTTGGAACCACCAACTCCGAAACGCAAAGCAATACAGAAAAGTGTGTTTCTACTTTAACCCGTCCGGAAATTCAACCCGGGTCCTCATAGCTGGAAACACCTTAAAAACCGATGTGTAACATCCTCGTCCACGGCAGTCGTCTAACTCTTTCATCATATATTTAAAGACACTATATGTTACCTTTATAATCTAGAGGTGAAGTAACATTGGTAAGTAACGGCGGCGAATCAGGGGACTCGAGTTCGATGCCCAGGTGGAAGGCTATTTGTATTTAAGTGGTACAATCCATTTATACTAGCGAGAATCAAATCCGCAATATACAGCTGTAAATGTATTTTTTAATTTTATAAAAGTAAATGTATAAATGTCTTCACGTCATTTCCAATACAGGGATAGAAAAGGACTAGAAAATTAAATCTCTTCGACCCACCTTCCACCGAAGACATTTTTGGGACAACGTTGCAAGTAGTAAGCCAGTTGCCGTTTTTATATCAAGTCAAGCCAACGATATAAATCGTACATAAGTTTTTGAAAAATCCCATTGGTACCAGCCTCGGGGATCGAACTCGGGTCCTTTGATCACCCAACCACTAAGCTATCTTTAACCTTTTTTTCTTAATTATCAATTTTTATGACATTGAATCTTACAATTTATTCATCATCACCATAATAATGAAAATAAAAGTTCACTGTAAGTAAGTAGAAGCGTGATCAGTATCATCTCGCACCATACATCTTTTAACAGTGGTAGAGCCACGCATCAACTTTTGTTGTTGCATGAATGGGCCGGCTCGACCGGGGAAGTACCACGACCTCACAGAATACCGGCGTGAAGTAGAAGTATAACAATCTTCTGCAATTCGTCTGGTGAGTGCAGGTAACCGGAGGCCCACGCACCCCCCTCCGCCAAATCTGGGGGGGGGGGGGCACTCTAAGGCCGGCAACGCATCTGCTATGCCTCTGGTATTGCGGGTGTTCATGGGCGGCGGTAATCACTTACCATCACGTGAGCCTGCCCGTTTGCTGGCCTTTTCTATTAAAAAAAACATTACACGCTTCTGGCCCTCACTGGTCCACTGAATTTTTGTATGTTTGAAGATGGTTATTCCGCTATCTGTCAGTAGCCACTTGCATTTTCCAGAATTTCTTCCCCTTAATTGCCTGTTACATCACTCACGAGACGAAAAGGGATTTAAATATAATTTTAAATTTAATATAAATTTGAAGTAAAATCTGATATTTTTATTTGAATTTTTCTTTAATAAGCAATTTTTATAATTGTCAACTTAATTGAAATGAACTTATTGGAATTGATTTTGAATCAAATTTATTCATTTATTCTTTATTGAACTTTACCTGTCAATCTTAGGGAGTGAGAAAACGTTGAAGTTACACACAATAAAAAATATATGTTTTGTATTTACATATAAACATATAATATACATAAATATATTTAATAATTATATTATTGATCAATTACATGTCACGATAGCCGAATGGTTGGGTAGTCGGAATTTCGAGTCATGAGACCCGAGTTCTATCCCCAGGTGCCAGGCTCATACCAATGGGTTTTTCAAAAACTTATGTACGAATTATATCGTTGGCTTGGACATAAAGACGGCGACGGGCTCACCACCTGTCACGTTGTCCCGAAAATATATTCGGTGGGAGATGGGTCGAAGGGACTTAATTGTCTAAACTAGAACTCTGTCTACCCCTGTATTGGGAAATGCGTGAAGATATTTTTTTATTAAACAATTAAGGCGATGAATATATATTTACATATACAAGATATTTAATATAGATCGAACGCCTTGACGGTCAGATTAAGTGAACTTAGTATATATAATATGTAACAACTGTTTTAAAACCCTATACTAGTAGATACATTTAGTTTAAGAGAAACTGATATTATCTAAAAATTTAATAGCGTAAAACTATAAATAATTTTAACTTTCTTTCATTGACCTGAAACGAGGAAAGTTCTTAACTACCAGTTCCTCGCGCTCGAGTCGCATGTCTCTATAAGTGTGGAACAATGTTCCAAACTTCTACAAGCATTCCTATTACCAGATACAATGTTAAATGGTAAAGAATGTTAGTAGGTTTATGTATAAAATTCTAAATTTGTTACATATATCTTTCTGCTAATTGTATAGCACAAATTTAATGATTACTTTGATATTTTCCATCAACCTGATGATTTGGAAAAAGAATAACGCGACAATTAATAAGTGGATTCGAGTAAAGTTGCGGCTAACTTTCTAAAACCATGTGAGCTGTTCAAAGACTAGAAGAAAAGCTCGAAATGTCAAAATAAGTTTAATACTACGCACAATATGTGCGTGTGTGTGAAGAAAAAATTTATTGAAAAAGGATAGCAATTCACGGCGATCTGTTTTCTCTGTGTACTTCGAGAAAAACTATGCGTGAAAATGTAATAAAAATATTAGACATAGTTTAAAAACACACTTAATTAAAAAAATATTTATATTATTAAAAACGATATTTGTAAGAAATATATAAAATACAGTCTATTCTTAAATAAACCGCTTTAAGAAGAAGCTAAATAAATTTTGCAATATTTAACACGAAGTACAGTGTGCAGATAAAGCCATGGGTGCATTCAACAAAAAAATATCCTTGCCCTGGCCTTCTAAGCTAACGGTTAAGGATTCGAATCTTGCTAGAGGCAAACATTTGTCTGATAATATGATTTTTATACATGTCTATGCATGTACTCCCAGGGCCTGTAATAGTTTACTGCTGGACAGAGGCCTCTCTTGTTCGAAGTTTAACGATAAACGCTACGCACGGCATGCGGATTAGCGATCACAGTACAGACACATGATTTCTGGAACTGCGATCTAGTCTTAATCTTAGAAACCGCTGCATGTCACCGGTCTGCAGAATTTTAGTCTGGTATTTATCAACAAGGTTATCCCGCAATCAGTCAGTAGCCAATTGATTGTTCTAAGGCTTTTCCATTTGTCGTCTATTCAGACACCGACGGAAACAGTCTTCTTACGCCGATAAAATAAAAGGGCGAAAAGATGCTCTAATAGACGATCTTAATTATTTCCAAGTAATAGCCACGATAGCCGAGTGGTTGGGTGGTCATAATTCCGAGTCAAGAGACCCGAGTTCGATCCCCAGGTGGTAGGCTCGTATCTATGGGGTTTTCAAAAACTTATGTACGAATTATATCGTTGGCTTGGACATAAAGACGGGCACGGGTTTACCACCTGTCACGTTGACCCGAAAATATCTTCGGTGGATGGTGGGTCAAAGGAACTTAATTGTCTAGGCAGAACTAGACAGGCTTGATTGCTATACAAGAAGTTGCCACCATGGCAACTGTCATGCCCAGAATACTAAAAAGCGATTGAATCAGTACAGTGTAACATTCGCGTAAATACAAGAAATCAAAGTATAATATTTTCTTTGCACATTTTGTTTTCGACTGTATTGTGTTTATAAATTCTGCAGCAGCACAGCCGCGGATTAACCCACGATATATAAATGTGCCTTACGCAAGAAGACTAACCAACTTCAATGCAATCCATATTTCATATCTTTTTTATTGTTTTTCTGTGAATAAGAGACGACACGGACAAGGTAGTTAAGGTATCTGCCGATAGGCGATAAAATTAATAGAACAGTATAAGTAAGAATTTAATATACTTATTTTTCCATCACTGTTATCGCGATAGTGTTAAAAAAAACATTAATTGTAATTCAAAAAATATTTTCTATAATGCCCAGTTTGCCACACTATCTTTACCTTGGACAACCGGCTGGTTAATAAAAAGATGTGGTTGAACCTTTTTGTTGAAAATTCAGTTGTCATTTTGAAAGCACAGACAATTTATGCTACGTACCTAACAGCCGGTTAAAGTTCCTGCAGAATATTTGGCTCACTATTGAAAAGGCTTAGCTATTATTGGCGATCGTAATACTAGACTCCTCACATCTTTGTTGCTGCTACCCATCAGCTGACGGCATCTATTTCAATTTAGTCTAATGTTTTTTCGAGATAGTCATACCGCAATTTATTGAAAAGGATAGCCATTCATGGCGATCTGTTTTCTCTGTGTACTTCGAGAAAAACTAGGCGTGAAAATGTAATAAAAATATTAGACATAGTTTAAAAACACACAGAATTAAAAAATATCCTTGCTCCTGGCCTTCTAACCTAACGGTTACAGATTCGAATCTTGCTAGAGGCAAACATTTGTCTGATAATATGATTTTTATACATGTTTATGCATGTACTCCCAGGGCCTGTAATAGTTTACTGCTAGACAGAGGCCTCTTGTGCGAAGTTTAATGATAAACGCTACGCACGGCATGCTGATTAGCGATCACAGTACAGACACATGATTTCTGGAACTGCGATCTAGTCATAATCTTAGAAACCGCTTCATGTCACCGGTCTGCAGAATTTTAGTCTGGTATTTATCAACTAGGTTATCCCGCAATCAGTCAGTAGCCAATTGATTGTTCTAAGGCTTTTCCATTTGTCGTCTATTCAGACACCGACGGAAACAGTCTTCTTACGCCGATAAACTAAAAGGGCGAAAAGATGCTCTAATAGACGATCTTAATTATTTCCAAGTAATAGCCACGATAGCCGAGTGGTTGGGTGGTCATAATTCCGAGTCAAGAGACCCGAGTTCGATCCCCAGGTGGTAGGCTCGTATCTATGGGGTTTTCAAAAACTTATGTACGAATTATATCGTTGGCTTGGACATAAAGACGGGCACGGGTTTACCACCTGTCACGTTGACCCGAAAATATCTTCGGTGGATGGTGGGTCAAAGGAACTTAATTGTCTAGGCAGAACTAGACAGGCTTGATTGCTATACAAGAAGTTGCCACCATGGCAACTGTCATGCCCAGAATACTAAAAAGCGATTGAATCAGTACAGTGTAACATTCGCGTAAATACAAGAAATCAAAGTATAATATTTTCTTTGCACATTTTGTTTTCGACTGTATTGTGTTTATAAATTCTGCAGCAGCACAGCCGCGGATTAACCCACGATATATAAATGTGCCTTACGCAAGAAGACTAACCAACTTCAATGCAATCCATATTTCATATCTTTTTTATTGTTTTTCTGTGAATAAGAGACGACACGGACAAGGTAGTTAAGGTATTCGCCGATAGGCGATAAAATTAATAGAACAGTATAAGTAAGAATTTAATATACTTATTTTTCCATCACTGTTATCGCGATAGTGTTAAAAACATTAATTGTAATTAAAAACATTTTCTATAATGTCCAGTTTGCCACACTACCTTTACCTTGGACAACCGGCTGGTTAATAAAAAGATGTGGTTGAACCTTTTTGTTGAAAATTCAGTTGTCATTTTGAAAGCACAGACAATTTATGCTACGTACCTAACAGCCGGTTAAAGTTCCTGCAGAATATTTGGCTCACTATTGAAAAGGCTTAGCTATTATTGGCGATCGTAATACTAGACTCCTCACATCTTTGTTGCTGCTACCCATCAGCTGACGGCATCTATTTCAATTTAGTCTAATGTTTTTTCGAGATAGTCATACCGCAATTTATTGGAAATATTTATTTTTTATTATTACTGTTTTCAAGGCTTTTATCTAAGTCATCTCTTACGACTGAAGGAAAGGGGTTGATTTTTATGTCAAATCAAATGTTACTTTGAATCAATATTTCTTACAACTAATTTATGAATGGATCTGTATATACTTAATTATACATCACAAATAAAAGAATAAAAACAAAAACAATAAAAAGTTAATGGTCCCAGGTTCGATTCCCGACCGGAACCTTCTTATACGTTTGCTAAATTTTCTCGGGTTTGGGTTTTTGTGGTACAGTTTTTGTTTCCGATTATACAACATTGCTTAAGCTTCATACTTTGGGATCAGAGCAAGGTATTTGCCGTTGTTCCTGTCTATGCATTTATTGTTTATTTATTTATATATCCAATAAACATTTATTGCTAGCGACTTTTGTGCAGTAATTTAAAATATGCAGTAAGCATATAAATATATATTATAAATATATATGTTACATAAATATGTAACAAATGAGAAAAATGATTCAATTAAAAACGAAATAAAAAAAAACAAAAAACATTTATAGCGACGCTTTGCTACAGCTTGCAGTAAATGGGAAACGTCATATTCTGTAAAAGTTGAAATTGCATTCATTTATTTCACAGGAAATATTTTATATTATAACTTTTATAATAAATTTTTTGTTCATTGAATGTTCAGAAAAAAAGGAACTAAAGAGTGTCATTAATATTTTTATCTATTATAAAATAAATATATTCACGCAATTCCCAATACAGGGGTAGACAGAGGTCTAGTTTAGACAATTAAGTCACTTCGACCCACCTTCCCCCAAAGACATTTTCGGGAATACGTGACAGGTGGTGAGCCCGTCGCCGTCTTTATGTCCAAGCCAACGATATAGTTCGTACATAAGTTTTTGATAAACTCATTGGTATGAGTCAGCCACCGGGGGATCGAACTTGGGTCCCTCGACTCGAAATTCTGACCACCCAACTACTCAGCTATCGTGACTCTTGGCTTTTTTCTATTATAAACACTTTTGTTTTCCATTGAACTGCCTTCAAAAATAACGATAAAAGGTAAGAAACCCTTTCTTCGCTAAACTGATGACTTATTTATTTACATGAAATTTTATAAGCATCTTGCTGATGTATATGAAGTCTATCGTCAATTCTTAACATTGTACAATGGGACTAAACCGGATGTATACCCTCCAAACAAAAGAAACATTTCTGTGCAAAACATTTGTTTTCGTTTTTAAATATTCATTCGCATGTTTTAGGGGAATTAAAGGATTGTAGTCTTCTTGCATTTTCCCACACTGCGGTAGACAGAGATCTAGACAATGATATTCTTTCGACTCACTTTTCACTGAAGCTTATGTGGCTTATCATGTGGTGAGCCTGTCGCAATATTACCGTCACATCCATTGATACACAACGCACGTACAAGTTTGAAAAGACCTCAATAGTACGAGCCTTTATCCTGGGGATTGAACTCGAGATTCGAATTCCGATCATCCGACCACACGAATATGTGATATGATATTTTTAATCAATTTTACACTTATGTATGTATATAATAAATAATAAATATTTATTGCTAGCGACTTTTGTGCAGTAATTTAAAATATGCAGTAAGCATATAAATAAATATATTCACGCAATTCCCAATACAGGGGTAGACAGAGGTCTAGTTTAGACAATTAAGTCACTTCGACCCACCTTCCCCCAAAGACATTTTCGGGAATACGTGACAGGTGGTGAGCCCGTCGCCGTCTTTATGTCCAAGCCAACGATATAGTTCGTACATAAGTTTTTGATAAACTCATTGGTATGAGTCAGCCACCGGGGGATCGAACTTGGGTCCCTCGACTCGAAATTCTGACCACCCAACTACTCAGCTATCGTGACTCTTGGCTTTTTTCTATTATAAACACTTTTGTTTTCCATTGAACTGCCTTCAAAAATAACGATAAAAGGTAAGAAACCCTTTCTTCGCTAAACTGATGACTTATTTATTTAAAATAAAATAATAAATATTTATTGCTAGCGACTTTTGTGCAGTAATTTAAAATATGCAGTAAGCATATAAATATATATTATAAATATATATGTTACATAAATATGTAACAAATGAGAAAAATGATTCAATTAAAAACGAAATAAAAAAAAACAAAACATTTATAGCGACGCTTTGCTACAGCTTGCAGTAAATGGGAAACGTCATATTCTGTAAAAGTTGAAATTGCATTCATTTATTTCACAGGAAATATTTTATATTATAACTTTTATAATAAATTTTTTGTTCATTGAATGTTCAGAAAAAAAGGAACTAAAGAGTGTCATTAATATTTTTATCTATTATAAAATAAATATATTCACGCAATTCCCAATACAGGGGTAGACAGAGGTCTAGTTTAGACAATTAAGTCACTTCGACCCACCTTCCACCGAAGATATTTTCGGGACAACGTAACAGGTGGCGAGCCCTTCGCCGTCTGTATGTCCAAGCCAACGATATAGTTCGTACATAAGTTTTTGATAAACTCATTGGTATGAGTCAGCCACCGGGGGATCGAACTTGGGTCCCTCGACTCGAAATTCTGACCACCCAACTACTCAGCTATCGTGACTCTTGGCTTTTTTCTATTATAAACACTTTTGTTTTCCATTGAACTGCCTTCAAAAATAACGATAAAAGGTAAGAAACCCTTTCTAAACTGATGACTTATTTATTTAAAAATAAATAATCGGTTTCATAGAACCTTGGGCTTGTAGTAAATAAATAATAATAATAATAATAAATATTATAAATATATATGTTACATAAATATGTAACAAATGAGAAAAATGATTCAATTAAAAACGAAATAAAAAAAAAAAAAACATTTATAGCGACGCTTTGCTACAGCTTGCAGTAAATGGGAAACGTCATATTCTGTAAAAGTTGAAATTGCATTCATTTATTTCACAGGAAATATTTTATATTATAACTTTTATAATAAATTTTTTGTTCATTGAATGTTCAGAAAAAAAGGAACTAAAGAGTGTCATTAATATTTTTATCTATTATAAAATAAATATATTCACGCAATTCCCAATACAGGGGTAGACAGAGGTCTAGTTTAGACAATTAAGTCCCTTTGACCCACCTTCCACCGAAGATATTTTCGGGACAACGTAACAGGTGGCGAGCCCTTCGCCGTCTGTATGTCCAAGCCAACGATATAGTTCGTTCATAAGTTTTTGATAAACTCATTGGTACTGCCACCTGGGGATCGAACTTGGGTCTCTCGACTCGAAATTCCGACCACCTAACTACTCGGCTATCGTGACTCTTGGCTTTTTCTATTATAAACACTTTTGTTTTCAATTGAACTGCCTTCAAAAATAACGATAAAAGGTAAGAAACCCTTTCTTCGCTAAACTGATGACTTATTTATTTACATGAAATCCTTATAAGCATCTTACTGATGTATATGAAGTCTATCGTCAATTCTTAACATTGTACAATGGGACTAAACCGGATGTGTACCCTCCAAACAAAAAGAACACTAAGGCGGCAATATGTTCTCTACACACTTTTACCGAACGTACCTTTCACGTAGACCTTTGGTAAAAGAAGTTAGAGCTAAAGTTCTTTATTGTCTAGACGTCAGTCTGCCGTAGTTGTATTATATAAACTATGGGAAATCATATAACTGAGTATAACTTGAAGTGGTTAAAAGTTACAATCCTTGATGAAAATCTGTTCAAAACCTTTATTTAAAAATAAATAATCGGTTTCATAGAACCTTGGGCTTGTAGTAAATAAATAATAAATATCTTCGCGCAATTCCCAATACAGGGGTAGACAGAGGTCGAGTCTAGACAATTAAGTCCCTTTGACCCACCTTCCACCGAAGATATTTTCGGGACAACGTAACAGGTGGCGAGCCCTTCGCCGTCTGTATGTCCAAGCCAACGATGGAATTCGTACATAATTACTTTTTTAAAACTCATTGGTACTGCCACCTGGGGATCGAACTTGGGTCTCTCGACTCGAAATTCCGACTACCCAACTGTTCGACCTCTGTCTACCCCAGTATTGGAAATAGCGTGCAGACATATATAATTTTAAAAGAATTTATTATAAAATCTACTGGGGTAGCCAGAAGTCCAGATAATTAACTACTTCCTACCCACCGGTCACCGAATGCATTTTTTGGGACATCGTGAAGAGTGGTGAGAATATGTCCAACTTCATATCCACGAAAATTATATAAATTATACCAAGTTTTTATTTAGGTATTATTTATTTAAATTAATCTTCATTAAAGCCTATCTGAAGTCTACTACCGAATCTAGACCTCCCAGATATTCTCCCCGTAATATTCTCTAAGTCGTACCTCCATCTAATGGGAAGTCATCCTACACTGTGTATGTCTGTCTATAAGCGGCTGCCAATCGAGACATTGCCCTGTTTTGCTTTTAAGTTTAATACGTTTAATTAAAACGTAAGAAGATTTTGTAATGTGATAACATAGATGAAAAAATTATTATCCCTCATACATATTAAACATTAAAAACTATCTGTTATTATAAATGTAAAATTGGTACAAATAGGGTTTTGCAATCTTTTGCTGTAGTAGAACTACGTTACAACTCTTAAATAGGTTTTAAAGATCATCAAAAACACATACTTCACTATATTTCCAGATTATTTCAATTGAAACTAAACATCTCATTCTTACTGAATTTAATATACTACGAAATAACTCCAGAGAAGTGATTAACAGTCAGGTAGACTATTTTTCATTTGCTCACCTTCGTCTTTATCATTATTGTATTACTGCGACACTACAATAAATTTTCTTTATCTGAACAAATTGTCAGTGACTGTACCGAAACAATATGTTTCAATGTGAAACAGTGTTGGAAATATTTTGTATAGTTTTGTGTATAAATGGTGCTTAAATAATAATATATATAATGGTGCTTGAAAATTATTCACGAAGAAAATGTTGTTGAATGTTCATGCATATTTTAACAACTTGAACTATTCACAACTGTTAAAATTGTTTTAGTAGTTAACAAGTTAAATTGTTTGTCGTTGGACGTAACGGTGGTCAGCATGCTTTAATTTTTTAAGTAGTTACGTGGGTATAAATTCCAGTGCAGGGAAAAAATATATCGTTGTCTCACGATTGAAATCGTTAAGGGTTTGTCACTAACCTTATACTTCAAGCTACTTTGTGAAGCAGTCTACAAAGTTCGAGGTTCGAAGTTCGACCCGTCCGAGAATCGAACCCCGACCTCGAGATGGCGACACCTTGAAAACCTGTGTTTATGCAACTTGTTCTAAATTATTTGTAGACTATTCTAAATTGTAATATTCAGATTCTAATTTCGTTGTGTTTGAAAGTCTAGTACACAAATGTCTATACTCTCATATTCGCCATCTCATTATACCCGAACAGCATGGTTTTGTTAAACATCGTTCCACTTCGACTAACCTTATGATATTTACTAACCACTTATTTGAAAATATGGACCTGAGAATTCAAATAGATACTGTTTATACTGATTTCAAGAAGGCTTTTGACAAGGTAGACCATAAATTACTAATAGATAAAATTGCGTTTAATGGCATTCGTGGTAATTTGTTGCGGTGGCTTATTTCATATATTGTCAATAGGACTCAGAAGACTGTAATAAATGGTTTCTGAATCTGACTCTATTGCGGTTACTTCTGGCATTCCTCAGGGATCGATTTTAGGACCATTACTCTTTATTTTATTTATTAATGATATTAATGCTTGTTTTGTTAACTCTAATTTTCTATTGTATGCTGATGATGTCAAAATTTATAAATCATGTGCAAATATTTACGATTGCTTTCTTTACAAAAAGATCTTGACAGACTATCGCGCTACTGCATAGATAATAAACTTCAACTTAGTTTACCTAAGTGCCAGGTGATAACTTTTACCAAAAACATAAAAAGAGTTCATAATTTTAATTACTCATTAAATAGCGTCACTTTACAGAAAGTAGATATCATTAAAGACCTCGGAGTTATGCTAGATTCGAAACTACATTTCAATCATCATATTGATAAATCTATTAGCAAAGCTTATCTAATGTTCGGTTTTGTTGTTCGTTCTTCTACAGATTTTAAAAACCCTGCTACCTTCCTTCTTTTATATAAAACATTAATTCGTTCACAGTTAGAGTACGCTGTTCCAATTTGGAGTCCCTATTACGATAAATATATAAAAAGTTTAGAAATGGTACAAAAAAATTTTTACGTCACGTTAATTTCAAATGTTACACTTCAAAGATTCCGTACACTCAATTATTGAAACGTTATAGTTTATTAAGTCTGGAGTCTAGGCGGTTACTTCTAATGGCAACCTTTTACACGGCTTATGTAACAATATATTGACTGTAGTGCTCTCACAAATAAAATTTGTTATGTGGTACCCAGAACTGTTATTCGGCGTGAGGTGCGTCAACCTCAGCTTTTCTACACAAGTAAGTGTAGAACAAATGCAGGGGTTCGAGCACCTCTAAGGCGTATATTAGAAATTTACAACACACGTTTCACTGACATAGATATTTTGCTTTGTCACAAATAAAATTTAAAAGAAAGGCAATAGAACTACTCACATAATATACCTAGGCATATTTGTTTATGTATATGTTTATATGCGTATGTGTATGTATATGTATGTGTATGTATATGTATGTGTATGTATATGTATGTGTGTATGAGTATGTATATGTATGTGTATGTATATGTATGTGTGTATGAGTATGTATATGTATATTTATGTATGTGTGTATGTGTGTGTGTGTGTATGTGTGCGTATATTTAAGTTTAAAATGTGTAGGTATACATGTATACAATTTATTATATTCCAATAATTTTATCTTACTTTAATCTTTGTTACTGCGCGCAACGATATTTGCACATAATTGTATCGAAATCTTTTGTGGGCATTTTTGTGGGTTATACGTTAAGATAATTATTAATATTCTGTTCTTAAGTACTGCACAATGTATAACTGTTTTATGTCCCTAATAAATAAATAAATAAATTTAATTCACTCGAAGAGGGGAGTACTCGGATACCTAGACGTGCATGTATGAAGAAGTAATGAATTTGAAAGAAGCGAAAGAGGTATGTAAGGATCGTGAAACATGGCGGTCTGTTCTCTCTGGCTACCCCGTCAGGGATTATGCGTGAAGATAAATTATTTAAGTAAATATATCTGTATATTATAGTATTATAACATTAGCTTGGATACTAAGATGACGATAAGCTCATAACTTGTCACGTAGGTCCAAATATGTTTGGTAAGAGGGAAATGTGTAAAGATATATGAAGAAAAAATATAAGTAATAAATATAGCTAAATATAGCTGAGCATTGAAAAGCAATTTAAGCAAATTATAACAATGTCGATTTCACAATCGCTGTAAATTTCCGAAGCCAGATGGGCAGCGGACATGACCGGTATGTTGCACATAACATGCTATTCCAAAGCTCGTTCTATTAACGCTGAAGCTAAATGAGAATGAAGCGCTGGCTTACTGACTGGATTTTAAATGAGATGCCGGATTTAATCAATGAAATTGAAGAAAAATATGTCCTTAAGGTTGGCGTCTGTAGTTTTCTTTATATTTTTAAGAAAATTTCGTAAATTGTTAGACGTTACCTTGGCCCACTGAAAACGAAAAGATATATGCAACATAGCAGGTTTGACAGATGATATATCACAAAAACGAATAAGTTAAGACCGAAAAAAAAAGATCCAGTACGAAAGACAACATTAGAAGGGGTAGAGTTTGATAGGCCGAGACTAACTTTCAAAAACCATGTGAGCTAATTGCTCGAAGATGGAAGAATCTAGAATACTCGGATTTATAGAACTACATGTATGAAGAAAATGATGAATTTGAAATAAGCGAAAGAAGTTCATTACACTTTGAAGCATGCTCAGTTCCATTGCGTAGTTGTTATAATCTATGTGAAATTCGTTATTTATTGGCTGTAATGAATAACTTCTAATTCTTAGATTGATATCTGTCTTCGAAACGAACTGTTACCGCTAACAGACGAGCAGCACGCTTTAATAAATTGGAATTCATTATAAATTATAGCAACGGAGGCGTTATTGATGTTGCTGTTTCCGCAGTAAATTAATGTTTAAATGATTGTTTCATTTTAATTGATTGAATAAATAAATAATAACATATAGTTATTTCCTTAAAGTTACGATAGCCGAGTGGTTGGGTGGTGAGTTTTTCAAAAAGTTATGTACGAATTACATCGTTGGCTTGGTTTGCTTAAGGTTTTCCAAATTCTGGAAATTTAAGAATCTCTGTAGATTTCTTTTTTGGTTCTTATTCTTATTGTTTGATTTACAAAAATGGCTGGCGTGAACGTAAAGGCGGCAACAGGCTCACTGCCAGTCACGGTGTTCCAAAACATGTCTTTGGCAAACGAAAGGACTAAATTGTCTGGACCTGTCCATTCCTCTATTGGGAGTAGCGTGAAGATATTTTTATAGTTATATTATAAAACATTATATTAAGCCTTCTTGTACTTTAAAATAAGCTTAGATTAGACATATTTATTGGCAAAAGTATAATCTTAACAAGGTACTTTAGCTATCATATCGACAGGATAAGCAAGAAGTTAACTATTCCGTACTTCCAAGAAACTTATAATGAAAGCAATGTGTATCGAATATCGATAAAATAGCTACTTGAACAAACTTCCTTGAACTCTATTACCGTGTACCTAACTTTAATTAAAACATTTTTTAAACCAACTTCAAAAAAGGAGACTCCCAATTCTGTTGCATAAATAGAATAAACAAATACATGCACGGACTGGGCAATATCACATAAATTGCTCTGATTCCAAAGTAAGCAGCTAAAGTACTTGTGTAATGGAATCAGAAAAACGAAGGTATTACAAACAGCCTGATCCGAGACAATGTAGGAAAAGTGGTTTTGGTGAGGACCTCTGAGCTAACACCATGAAAACCGGTGCGTACAACAAATAAATAAAAATATATTTTATTTAAAAATAGCATAAATTGCAAGCCTCGTTTCCCAATTATTATTAATTTTAAGAAAAAATTAGAAATATAAAGAATATGAATAAAAATGATGAATGGTCTTTTAGCACCAAACTTTGAAGCATAATTATGAATTGATAATGAACAATTTTCTTGATGGAAAATTATTAAAAATAATTATACGTCTACGAAGTATGATACATAGTTACAATAAATTTTTGATTTAGTTATAATATAATAGCTTATTTTAGTCCATGGTAGTGGAGTTCGATACTTGGCAGGAATATTCGTAGGTATGAGTTTTTTTGTGGCTAATAACCTAC
The DNA here is from genome assembly GCA_029286605.1 of Sericinus montela. Taxonomy (NCBI): domain Eukaryota; kingdom Metazoa; phylum Arthropoda; class Insecta; order Lepidoptera; family Papilionidae; genus Sericinus; species Sericinus montela. Next base: position 516,503 of record JAGSMR010000122.1, on the reverse strand, counting down.
CAATAATTCTAAAAATATCTATTAAATGTCGATCGTAAGGACTAAAAATTGTCCTCCTATGACTACCCAAATATTGGGAAATGCGTAATAATAAAATATTTTATTATTTTATTAGGACTTTAAGTGTGATGGATCCTTTACATAGAGGCCAAAAAGTCCAAAGAGTCCACATTATGACGTAGGCAACTCGAATTAAAAGGATTGGCCGTGGTCGCCATGCATGGCAATTTTCAGAGCCCATCCCAGGTCTACATAACTTGTCGAAAGAATTGGAAACGCGCTCTTGTTAACAAATTATTTATATATACATCTCGTTGTTTTGTTTTCTAAATAGTATTATAACCTATGGCACACCACTTTACCTACGTTACGTTTATACATAAATCTTTGGATTTCGGCTTAAGAATATACCACCCCTTCTTCCCCTGCCAGTCGCATAGGCCAGAATTGAGCCTTTGATGGGCAGCTGCGTGTAAGACGCAAGGTATCTAGTACTGTGATCGGCAATCAGCTTGCCAAGCATGACGATTATGAACCCTCCATTTGGCCCTCCAATCGTCTTACGTTCTTCAGTGGACTTTTACAGGCCGTTTTATCTGTATCTAATGTATATACGTGCACGTTTAGTCAAACTTTATGTGGTCTTTCTTTCACACTTCGGTCTTTAGCTTTACATTTAGGCACGAAATTGCTCGCATATTACGTTTTACGGCCAATTTACAAACACAAATGAACTTTCACATGCAAATTAAATTACTGTAGCGGAGTAAGTAAATCTAAAAGCAAGCGTTTATTTCGCCGCGCTCCTTAATATATGACCGTATAAATTTTTATTTAATATAGCTTACAACAAGGATTTTTTTTTTGTTACCTTCGAGCACTTCCAACTATGTTTTAATTTTTTATCCGACTTCAAAAAAGAGGACGGGTCTCGCTATTATTCTGTTTTGGATCTGGGCAGTACCTTCAAATACATTTATGGGTAGTGTTTCCTGCAATAAATTAGTTAATATTTTGACGACCCCGTTGACGAATAGCTTACACACGGGTTTTCATGGTTTCACCAGCCCTGAGGTCTCATACTTTCTCGGGTCTCGGGCTTCGTAGTACTTTTTTATGATTCCATTACACAAGTATTTTAACAAATTACTTTGTAGTAAGATAAATGTATGTGATGTTGTCCCTATCTGTGTGTGTATTTATTTATTTATTTAACTTAATAAATAACAAACTCAGCTTAGCTAAAAAGTTGTTATTACCATCATGTGTTTTTATGTGTTGTTGAAGGCTGTTTTTTTTTTCATAAAATATTTTTGATTTTTAATACATTTTCTTTCGCTTGGCGATTTGTAATCTTAATTTAAATTATTTACGTCTAACCATTAAACGAAATATAAGCTTTTACAAGCTTTCTCACAGCTCTGGTAAAAAAAATTTATTGCCCAAACCATTCCAAACTTGGCTAAAGTAATAAACGAAAATAATTTCTTAAGTAAGCCATTATACATTTTGTCTCAGTTACCAGTACAAGTTCTTTTGAAAATACACCTCAAGTATTTCAGTAAGCTTCTTCACTCGCGTTATGAACTCTGAGGAATCATGCAGACTAATTTATGAAATATAAGTAGGTTATTTAAGTAAGGCATAAGAATTTGGATACATGAAAGAGTTTTATAATTAGGAATAAACAACTATATCTTACTTCAATGATTTTAATTAGGATTGATAGAAACTCTGCATATCTTTCTAATTGTATTATTATTTTCTATGTTAAATTTATCGTAGTTTATACTGGAACACACACTAGTGTGGGTTCTGTGTAAGAAATTCACACCCAATTACTTGCCGTGGGTGTTGTAAGTAATTCAAATTCAAATCAATCCTTTGTAATTCAAATCCGAGCAGCTACTGATAGATACCGAGGCACGTGCATACTTAAATAGACAAAGTCACGATAGACGGTTGTGGTTGTGTGATTGGAATTCGAGTCAAGAGGCCCCGAGTTCGACCCAAGGTGGCAGGCTCGTATCACTAAGTTTGTTCAAAAAACTTATGTACGGTTTATAAAAGTCACGATAGCCGAGTGGTTGGGTGGTCGGAATTTTTAGTCAAGAGACTCGAGTTTGATCACCAGGCGGCAGACTCGTACCAATGGGTTTTTCAAAAACTTATGTACGAATTACATCCTTGGCTTGGACATAAAGACGGCGACAGGTTCACCACCTGTCACGTTGTCCCGAAATATCTACGGTGGAAGGTGGGTCAAAGGGACTTAATTGTCTAGACTAGACCACTGTCTACCTCTGTTTTGAGAATTGCGTGAAGATATTTATTAATTTTATTTTTATTTACGGTTTAGTTAGTCGGCTTGGACATAACGACGGCAATTGGCGTACCATCTGTTATTTTTGGGTTAACGTGTTAACCCAAAAACTAATATCATATAACATATTTAAAATGGCTAAGTAGTAAAATCCGGTGGCAACATGGCATTGTAAACGCTTCGCCATCTAGCAGCAACTGGCAGCAGCAGTCTATGGAATTTTTATGATGTATGATTTGTATGGTGGAAGTGAAACTTGGGTAAGTTTTAGGTGTTATGCATTTTCAGGCATAAAATTAAATAAAATGTAGTGTGTTCCTAGTCAAATTAAAAAAAAACGCTGAGATTTGCTAACATAATAGCTTTGAAAAGAAATGACTTAAATTGATAAGGGTGTCTTTGGGACACGTAAAAAAATGAGTGCGCTGACTATTGATGAAAAAAGTAAACATGGTGAAAGTAAACAATAACTCCTTTCATTTTTCTATTTTCTAGGTAGGATTAACTCGGTAAACCCAAATTACGTTTCAGAAAGACAATTATGAATTTTATTGAAGCGAAATATATGTGAATTGTTATACTTGACTATCGGTCCTCTCAGACGTCAAGGATGAGTCAAGAAAATAAATAATAGTAAATATAATATTAAGTGTAATTTTAGTGGAGACCTATGTTCGGCAGTGGACTCTTGATAGAATGTAAAGAAGAAGAAAGAAGGAAAAAGACTGCTTTTCCTTTTCTTAATGAATAATTCATAAATAAAACAGTTTTTTCTATAAAATGTTTATTAAATGCGTTGATTGCCTGGTCCATCCTAGAATGATTTGGTATACCGATATTTACAAAAATTATAAAAAATGATGTACACCGACACTTTGGCTTAGAATAAAGTATACATATTCATTGCGTGTGCTAATTTTATAAATCATTTCGGTTGATAATTTAACGACTTAAGTCAACTTTCTTTACTGTGCCTGTACTAGTTTCTGTATCGTTTGATGATCCTGAATTTGAGTGTTCTAATTTGATTATTGTATCTTGTTTCACAGTGTTACTTTTAGAACTCTTTAAACCTTTATTAAAAATTAATGTCGGGTTAATTGTTCGTTTTTGTTTTAATTTAATTGCTTTTTCTGGAGGCTTATTAATACTTTCACTTCTATGCTGAAGTTTATTAACACTAAAATTTGGTTTTATTTGAGCAGTCTTGTCAGTATCACTTACACCAGGTAATAACAAATTTGACACGCAGATGTAATCATCTTTGGATTTAGATATAACATTCTCTGTGTTTAGTTTTACTGGTATAATTTCAAGTCTTTTTTCAAAAATAGTTTCTGGTCCTTTAGAGTCCAATAACACAGTGTTAGTTGGAGACTCCACACCTCCTACTAATTCTTGTATTAGTTTATCGTCACCAAAATCATCGGGAAAATCATCATCTTCATCTGCAACCTCATCGTCAGAACTAATTGATGAAAATGACCTAACAGATTCTGTTGTCACTGAGTGAAAGTCATCTGGTAGTTTTACTCTTGGCACATTATTCGTTGCAATATCTATTTGGGTTGGCGAAGACTGTATTAAAATTTTTGAATCCGTTGCTATAGGTATATCACTAGAAGCTATTATTACCTTAGGATATTCTCTTCGATGTTCATTTTGCTCATTCAGGCCGGATCTACTGTCAGACGATCTGTTCATGTTACGGTAATTGTCACAACTAGTAGAAATGGATTCAATGTTTTCATAATTTTTTATCGGCGATGTTACAAAATTTTCTTTATTACTAGAAATACCAAAAGAAGAAAAAGGTTTTGAGTTTTGATAAGCTAAACGTCGCTCTAAAGTTGTAGTGCGTGGAGGAGGCTGTGGTGGAACTTTAAATCTTTCTGTATTATTATCTATATTACTAGAAAAACTCCGAAAAGATTGAAGATTTGTCGTTTGTAAAGATAATCTCTTTTGTGCTCTTGGTAAATCAGGCAGGACTTTTGGAAAGTTTCGTCTTTTTATAGTTATTAAGGCTTCTTCAGCAGATAATGGTTTCAGTTTTAATTCGTCTCTTGAAGTAACATTAACATTATTTCTAAAAGTAACTGGTGGAAGAATTTTTAAGAAATCGGAACCTGAACTAATTTTTTCCTGCATCAATAAGTCATAATTAACATCTGTTACAGGGTCTGATGAGGAATGCTTATGAGCAATTTTTAAAGGCTTTTCTTCTTGTAACGATAGTGTTACTACATTTGTATAAACTTTACGTTCGTTTTCTTGTATTGAGGGTTTAATTTCAATAACTTCGGATATGAAATCACCTTCTGTCTTTGATCTCTGTAATTTAAATTCTTTATTGGAATGTTCTGTATATTTACTATCAAATGATTTAGAAAATTCTATTGGTTCTTGTTTTAAAATCGAGTTTGTGCGAGCAGATGGCGTAGCATCTATTGCCACTGAAACTTTTTTTGACTTAATACTCTCTGTTCCTTTACTTTTCAATGAATCATTTGATTTATCTGTATTCTTACTAATCAATGATTGTTTATTACTCCCTATTGAAGAGTGTGAACCGAGCGCTGATGTAGAAGTAGTTTTTTCTGAAGTTTTAGTTTTATTGTTTTGATAGTTCTTTGAAAGAAGATTTTTAGGCGCCACGCTATCATTTAAATTTAGGCTATCTTTAGTATTTCTTTTAACTTCTGACAATAATTCTTCGGACCTAGTGAAAGGTTTCCTGACACTTACGTGTTTATCATTGTTCAAATCCGCATTGGACTTTCTGAGAATATTTGGAGAACATCTATGCATCATTTCATTAGCTATCCAGTCTTTTACTTTTGTATGAGCATCCAAGGTGCTGGTAGATAAATGTCTCCTTAATTGAAATCGTTCACGAAATCCACCTGAATCATCAGATTGGGGAGTTTTACACACTTCCGACTTCTTATGTTTTTTACTATTAGTACTTCCACGTATTTTGTTAATTCCAATAGTTTTAATTACACTACATCCATTTTTTAAAGTTTTAAGAGCGCTTTTATCTTCCTTTGCGCATTTTTGTCCAATAGTATCAACTTCTCCGATTTCGGCTCGTGGATGTCGTGAAGGCTCAAAAGCTCTTTCTCTCAATCGTACTTGTCTTTTTTTGTAATACAATACTGCACATATACCGACATTTATAGCCAAGAACAGAATTGCCAGGGAAACAATAAGCGTTACAGTCGCACTGGAAGTTTTAATTGCCATAGTATTTAATGATGTCGGTTTATGAGTAGTTGAGTAAGTACTGTGAATTACCTTTTCCATTAGCCCTGGCGGTACGGGCCTTGATGGCGTTTTTATTGACTGTATCTCTCGGTATATCTTATCAGTATCTATCCTATGTTCCGGCTGTGAAAATGGTCGCATTTTACCGTAAGGTGGTGAGTGATACGAAGGTGGATTGATTACTTGAGGTGTCCATATTTTTCTTATTGGATCTAAAACAAAATATGAAAATATAAAGCTTCTTGTGATATTTTTTTCAAACGAATTGATTCTTTGAAATATTTAGGTACCTGTTATCTTGTGTGTTATTTTAGGCTTCAAAGTAATCGGTCTGGGTGAGTATTCTATTAAAGGATCGATAACATATCTTTTCATTTTATTTGGCAAAGCTTCTAACCAAAAACTTGTAAAGTTTTTTCTGTACGAACTACTTATTGAAGGCGGAATATCTGTAAAAAAATAAAAAGCGTTTCAAAATAGAATTCATGTAGACAAAATCTCAATATTTTATAGTAAGGAATTATATAGCTTCAACTGGTGTTGACGTAAATACGTTACGAAACGTAGTTGTAATTATAATGAACATAAATTGAAGGTCTCACAATTAATTCAGTAATATAATTAATTAATTTCTAAAATTTCTAGACAGTATATTTCACACTCGGCATAAATGTAATCCACAGTAGCTGAATAGTTAAGTAATAAGAATTTAAATATAGAAACTCGATAGCAAGGTTGGTATCAATGACTTTATCGACACGCATGTACAATTACGTATGAAGAAGATGATGAATCTGAAAGAAGCGAAAGAAGTATGTAGGGATCGTAACACTTGGCGATCTGTTCTCTCTTGCTACCCCGTCAGGGATTGTGCGTGAAGATAAATAAATAATAATAAATAAATATATGTACAATTTTATTTCGTTGATTTGGATACCAAGGATGCTGTGTGATTACAGCGTAAGAATATGCCACCTGCTATCTCCCTGGCGGTATCTTAAAAGGCGACTAAGGGAAACCCTGAAAGTGCAGAGGCTGATAGACGGTAAGACAAGCACCTCAAAAAATACTAGACCATGACTGAGCGTCACAGTATTATTTCAGATATTTAGTAGTGGAATATGAATTTAAAACTATCCTGTACTAAGGATATTGTATGCTTAGTACTACCGCTTTTTTATTATTGGAACCCCCAAATATGAGAGAAATTTTTCTGACTTTAAAGATAAGGGTCGCTGGTTCACATTCCGCTAGTGGCAAATATTTATATGATGAATGTAAAATTTTATAATAATTATAATTAATATATAATATATATCTTTACGCAATTCCCAATACAAGGGTAGAAGAGGTCTAGTCTAGACAAGTCCCTTTGACCTACCTTCCACCGGAGATATTTTCGGGACAACGTGACAGGTGGTGAGCCCGTCGCCGTCTTTATGTACAAGTCAACGATGTAATTCGTACATAAGTTTTTGATAAACTTATTGGTATTGCCACCTGGGGATCGAACTCGGGTCTGATGACTCGAAATTCCAACCACCCAACCACTCGGCTATCATGACTTTTATGTACGGATTATGAATGTTAATATAAATATTTATTAATTAAGGTGTATATAACGTAAGTATTTTGTGTCATTACAAAGGACAACGGCGACGCGCACACCACCTGTCACGTTCTCCCAAATAAGCTCCGGAGAAAAAGGGGTCGAAGAAAGACTCAAGATCAAATTGTAAAAAATACATAAACTTCACTGTCTTACCTAACTTTAAAAATGGTTGTTGTGCTTCTGTATACTCTGGCCATTCAACGTTATACTGTGCCCATTGCTTACGATCCAGTGTATGGTACTCATTAACGCTCTGTGTATTCGGTGATCTGTGCAGTAGTAAATAATTTCAAATTAATTGCGTGAGTTGAGAAAATTGTCAAAGATTCATCATTTTGCAATTGTGTTAAGAGCAGAGTAATGTAACATATAGCTGTAATTATACTATACTAGTTCATACCAGCTACTTGATTAGCTTTGTAGATAGTTAATACACTATCCCCTTTTCTTCCCGTAGGTGTCGTAAGAATAACCTTGAAAATACTATATGCAACAGATAGATAGCGAGAAAACTATCTTGAAAAATCGGAGCAAAATTTAGAAGGCGGGTTACGAGAAGCTGCGCCTAAAGTGTAACATGACAGATACCGCGATTTACATTCCGTTTTTCAAGCGTGGCGATCATTGCGTTTCCTTCCTTGTGGATGACACCCATGTCCTATATCGGACTTTAATTGGCCTTTAGGTATGTATGATTGTCATCCTGATTGCTAAGCGATTATATCAAAACCGTCTTACGGAACATGTTCTGGAGTGGATAAAGTACGCTATATTAATCCATTAATGTTGGATAAATTTGGCAATACATTGAGTTAGATTGAATCTATTTAAAATATTCAATTTTGATTACCAATACGAGGAAAATCAATTTTTAAATATAGTTTATAAATCGGTCATTCATATAAAAACAACGAAATATTTACCCATTCTTCACGAAATTAGTCCACAATCGCATCACGACCTCGCTCAGTAGCTTCTCCTGTGGGGTATACTCCGAATGAAAATGTGTGTTGGCTCCACCGAGTGGAATACCTAATACGTATGGTAGCTCTTCTCCATGTACACTCTTATTTAGCTGAAATTATAATACATAATTCACAATTTCCGCGTGGTTATAACGTTAGAATATACCAACACATTTCGTTTTCTTAGTGTAAGACACTACTAGAGGCGACTGTGGAAAAAACCTTCAAATGATACATGATATCTATCGGCAGATAGTGAGATAAACATCGCGAAATATACCAGACTAAAACATAGCAGGCTGGTGACGGATAGATGTGTCTAAGGTGCAAGATTTCCGATAGTACGATCTCCATTCCGCTTGCCAAGCTTAGCAGTTATAGCAAATCCTCTCACACCCGACAGTCCTGTCCATGGCCTTGTTCTGCAGTGAATTTTTACAGGCCGTGATGTAGTTGATCATGGGGATGGTAATAATATACAAATATGGTAAGATTTTGGTTGATTTGTGTAAAAGAAACAAGCTTACGAGGCTACTGTTGTAATAAGGACAAAGTCTAAAATAATATGTTAGCTGTCTAACAGTGGTAGAGCCACGCATCAGCTTTTGTTGTTGCATGAATGGGCCGGCTCGACCGGGGAAGTAAATAACCATAATAAATCAATACATACACACATAAAAGCAACTTCACATACATTTCTCAGATAACAAAATAAGTAGCTAAAGAACTTTTGTTATGGAGTCTGAAACAACGAAGGTACCTAGACTCAAGATGATAGAAAAAAAGTCGCAAGTCCCGTACCAGGGACATGCGGAAAGTAAATCACGACCACGTAGTTCATCAATAAGAAAAAACGAAAAGGAAAAAAAACGGCTCGAGAGCTATAGTGGATATAATCACCAAAAATTCTAGAACAAATTTACATGAACGGTGGAGTGGAAAGCAGCAGCGATATACGGTGTGAGGTGTTTGGTACTGCGATCGCCACTCCACTGTACCAAGCGTGGCTTTATGCAACATACCTCCCTATGACAGATGCCTGCCTTGCATTGAACTACAGACCGTTAGACGTATGTTATAACCTACCGGCGCATAATCAGTGCTGATAGAATTATGTCCGAAAACGTAAAAATATGATTGAGGATTCGCTTTTGACTGATAGTTAGCGAAATTGATCATCGGCGCCAGAGTTCTCGCGTCACTGAACAAATTGAGTATGACGTCTCGATTGGTGTCCACATTCCATCGTTGCGGGTCCAACTTTGACGTCGAATAACTGAAATAATAAGAGTGTTGACTTAAATTTTTAAACTTCAACTATGCTCACATTTTTTACATCATCACGCAATTTCCCATCCTTTTTCTATTTATTAATTTCTTAGGTCTAATAATGCAGTTTTTTCGATCCACTTTTAAATGAAGATTATTCGGGACATCATGACAGTAGGTCTAGTATGTAGCGTTAGGCAAACATTTGTATAATGGATATGGATATTTGTACTCGAGTCACGGACGTGCAAAGTACGTATTTATAAATTTTTATCTATTCAAATACTTATTTATTTAAAAATATATTGTAAACTAACACGTCATGCAAATAGATAGCTGAGTGGTTTGGTGATGGGAATTCTAGTCAAGAGACCCGAGTTTGATCACCAGGTGGCGGGCTCGAATCAATGGGTTTTTTCTAAAACTTAAAACCGATATATATCGTAGGTTTGGACATATAAACAGTGACGGGCTCACCACCGGTCACGTTGTATCAAAAATATCTTCGTTGGAAGGTGGTTCGAAAGGACTTTATTTTCTAGACCTCTGACTACTCCTGTATTTGAAATGACGTTGAGATATATTTGTTTATATATATGTTATTTTTATTCTGTTTAAAATCAATTCAAAGTACTCACTGTTTAAGTATATCTCTCAAGGCCTCGTCTTCAGCGCCTTCAAATATTATCTTGATATATTTCTTAATGAAATCGTCTCTTTGATTCTCGAGTATCCCTTGATCCAGTTCTATAACGCCGAAATCATGGTAGCTCTCCAATTCTGTCACACCGCTGAGTAGTTGATACCTAAAATGTAAAATTGTAAATATACATTGAAGTCTCGATAGCCGAATGATTGGATGATCGAATATTAAGTCAAGAGTAAGTTTAAGATGTAAGATGGCTGGTACTGCGATCGGCTATCCGTAATTTCCAATCTATTTTCGCAATCCCTCCTACGTAGAGGCAGTCCAGCAGTGGAATGTTACTGGTCATTATATAAGTATGAATATATGTATAAAAATATCTTCATGATATTCCAAATAATAAGGATCCAGACAGGCAAGCATATGACCTGAAGTGACTTGACATTTTGTATCTAGCCCTACGACAAGGTCTTGGGATCGGTTTAACCACTAGAATACAAATATATGGGAGTGGAAAATGTGATTGTGAGAATAAATAACACAAACGTTTTGAAAAAATCCATTGGTACGAGCCTGCCACCTGGGAATCAAACTCGGGTCTCTCTTGACTCGGATTCCGATCACCCAACCACTCATAACAATCGTGAGCTTTTTAATGAAAACTCAATCACACTCAATAAACATTTCAGATTAATAAATTTTTCAAGATCCTCGGTTTGATGCAGCTAAATAAAATAAACAAAAATGTTTACTTGCTAAGTAGATTTGGAAAAGATTCCATTGTTTTCTCCGGTTCGTTCGGCACGAAGTATCCGGCGACGGTTGGGCCCAAAGGAGTCTCGAATTCTCGAGACAGTATTTGCACCTTTTTGATTTCCGACAATCTGAAAAAATAACATGAAATTGTAACGCATATGAGCACATTAATTCGTACATTCGTACTTTCTTTCTTTAAACGTTCATTTCATTTACTCCTGTACAAAGAATATTAAAAAAATCAAATCAAATCATTTATTCATGGACATAAGAACATACATTCATTTATCGATCGTCATTTTCAATCTAGCACCGTTTCGTAATGAGGTTCTTCTAACGGAGAAGAAACAGGCGAAGAAAACTCCGTAGGTATCCTCTTTTTTGGTCAATATTTTTGACAATATAATGCATTATACAATAATGTATACTTGGGATTTTTGTCACTTGGTGAAATTGCATCTTATTGAAATTCATTAATAATAAAGTGAATTGTGCACAACAATGAACTTCAAACAGAATATTATTGCCATGTGGTAAATTCGTTTAAGAATAATTGTCGACCTATTTCTAGATATATTCTTCTCATTTTCCTAGCTAGGCTAGTTGGCAGTGACCCTACCTTTGAAGTAGGGCTTGCGGGTTCGAATCCCGCTATGAGCTAAGTTAATAATTTAATTTTTTTTAAATAATTCTCTGCAGCTTCCTGCGGTTATGCGTTGAATAGCTAGCTCGTTTGTGTCTTATGAGATAAAGAAATAAAACTTATAGAAATATGTAAAGAAATTCAATGAAAAATTTCACGGGTACGTTTTCATACTCCTTAGAAACATTTCGGAGATCTTCGTCCCTTTGAAACACGACTACAATGACGACCCTTAAAGGTCGATCGACATCTCGGACAATATTCCATTAGCGTCGCTTTTTGCCAAAATATCAATTTCTCTGCGAATTCTTAATGGTGCGTATTATATTTATAAAAAATAAACATATTATTATAAAAATACATTTATTACTACTGCTACTATTGAACTAATTGTACATTATGTTTTTGTTATTCTGTGAATCTTAATATCCCGAAATATAAGATTAAAAAAATTTAAAAAATTCCGTAGACGGAAGAGTGAAACAGTGGTGGAGAAAACACTTTTTCGACAATTTCTCGGGTCTGTATGTTTGTGGCACCTTCGTTGATTCCGATTCATCTATGTATTTATTTAATAATTAATAACTGTCACGATAGTCGAGTGGTTGGATGAACGGAATTCGAGTAAAGAGAGTCGACTTCGATCCCCGCGGCTTGTAACAATTGTTATTTTTTAAAAACTTACGTAGGATTTATATCGTATCTTGGACATAATGACGGCGACAGGCTAACCACCTGTCACGTTGTCTCAATAATGTCTTCGGTATAAGATGGGACGAAAGGACTTCATTGTCTAGACTTCTGTCTACCCCAGTATTCAGAATGGTTTAAAGGTATATATATATTTGAATCCTATGTATTATTTAAGGGCTTATATTATTCTGTTGTAACTGGACATGGGTTACACTATTACTTAATGGAAATAGGTAAAAAAGAAACAAGGAAGCTTTTGTACGTACATTTTTTAATATTTTTAATACTTACGGTTTATTTTGTAAACAAGACATCATGTTCTTCGAGACCGGATTGCAACCTAAGCCCTGAGCCACCTGCAGTGTATACTGAGCCGGGTCTTTAGTCATTGCCCAATCGGACAGAGCTGATCCGGACATCAGTATCGCGCGATGGAATAATGCTGAAATTTAAGACCACGTACTAGATAGAGTGATTATTATATTAGCGTAATCGGAATTCGAGTCAAGAGACCCGAGTTCAATCCTCTAGGTGCCAATGGGTTTTTTGAAAAACTTATGTACGATTTATTCGTTGGTTTGGACATAAAGACTGCGACGGGCTCACCAGCTTTCATGTTGTCCCAAAAATGTCTTCGGTGGAAAGTGGGTCGAATGGACTTACTTGTCTAGATTTCTGTCTACCCCATGCATTGGGAATGGTGAAGATATTTATTATTATTATTGTTTATTTGTTACATTTTTTCCCCAAAAGTTAACCTCAATTGCATATTTAAAATCATACTAGCTAATAATCCACATTCGGACATCTGAATTGTAATTCCGCACGGCTCAATATATTTTTAACATGCAGACAGGAAGTCTTCCTGCATTCTAAAAATCAAACTATTGTTGAACAGTGGCGTTTAAAGTGCTGGGTGTCTAACACTGGGATCTTTAAACGATGAAAAGAGAAAAAAATCCTTACTGAAGAGGTCATATATGACCTGTAGTGGAAATTTAAAAGCTTTAAGTAAGTAATTTAAGTGTATGCTTATCAAAGATGGATAAACTTGAAGAGCGAACGACTCGGAAGAGACGTAAGTAGTGACTCTGCCTTTAACTTAGCTAATTGGTGGTGTAATCTTTACCCATGAAGTGAGTGAAAGGAATTTATCGTCTAGACCTTTGCCTACCCCAGTATAGGAAAAAAAGAAGCTAAAATAATAAATTAAAAATAGGCGCCTTCAGTAACTTTCTTATTTACCATTTGAAATAGGAGAGAGCATGAGGAAGTTAACGCATGCAGCGCCTGTCCCGTGTCCCATCAGCGTCACCGAATCCGGATCACCGTTCAGATCCTCGATGTTGTCTTTGATCCACTTCAGAGCTGCCAACTGATCCAACAGACCGTTGTTTCCGTACTCGTGTTCAGTAAGGCTTGGTTTTACGAAACCTGGAATCATTTATGATTACATCGTATTGGTGAAGTCACAATAGCCGCGTGGTTATGTGATCGGAATTCGAGTCAAAGGACCTGAGTTTCATCCCCGGGAGATAGTCTCGTACTTACCAATGAGTTTTATCACAATTTATGTAGGATTTATACTTGTTGGCTTGGACATAAAGACGGCGAAACGCTCGCCATCTATCTCGTTGTCACAAAATAAGATCTGGTGAAACATGCGTCGAATTTTTCTAAACCTCTGATCACCACTGTATTTAGAAATGAAATATAAACATAATTTTGTTGCTACAAATAAAGCATTGAAAAAAAAATGAATCGAAATTAATATATTACTTACCTAATATTCCGAGACGATAGTTAACAGTTATCACCATAATGTTGCCATATGCGGCCAGTATCCTCCCATCGTAAGGATTCCCAGAACTCCATTCAAATGAGTCACCATGTATAAACACCAGCACTGGAAATTTCTTTGATTTTTGTTCTGCAAGCAAGAAATAAATGAACAAATGATTTTAACGTTTAACACTTAATAAGCATTGTTATATTTTATAAGTGTTAAGTTTTATACTTAATAAGTGTTTGTACTTAATAAGTAGAATACGCACGAACCGTCTCCTTTTACCTTTTTTGAAAAACCTTAAAAAAATACAAATCAAATCTAGTCATTTATTCATCGATATAAGTACCATACATTATACATAGATAGGGGCAACATAAAATACATTACTCTAATCCCAAAGCAAACAGCTTAAAAGCTCTGGTATTGAGGAATCAGAAACAGCGAAGGTACCATAAACACGTGTCGGCTCTCGCCGACTAAATGTAGAAAAGTATTTTCTACATTGATCCGACCGGGAATTAAACCAAGGGCCTCAAAGCTGGCGACACCATGAAAACCGGCGTGTCTGTTCCATCTTCCATGGAGGTCGTTAAATACATTACGACTATGAATCATTATTTTTAATCTACGAACACTTCGTCGTACATATATTGCTCCTATCCTAAAGTTAGTAGCTAAATCACTTGTGGTATGGCATCGGAAACAACAAAGGCACCATAAACACCCAGACCCGGGTAAACGAAGAAAAGTGATTTTTCTACATTGACCCGACCGAGTATCGAACCCGGGACCTCAGAAATGGCGATACCTTCAAAACCGATGTGTACGCCACTCATCCACGGAGGTCGCCAAAATATAAGATCGATGATGATAGTTAACAATTGATACAATATAATACTGACATAATAGTATAACTCCCGGTACACAAATTAGACTTCGCTCCTTCCAACAACCCCATTAAGCTCCGGCTTAATTGTCTAGACCTCTGTCTACACCAGTATTAAGAAAATGTGTGAATATAAAAAAATATAAAAGAAACGTTAAAGCGGCATCTTGATAACGGCAACTAGCGAAGTTTGGCCGGTCATGTATTAGCTTCTTGATAACTTATACGTAAGTTCGACTTACATAATACAAGCAAACGCATATTATACGAAGAGCGGAGCTGGCATAAGTCAAATAAATGGGTAACCTCCATTACCGTCCACTATAACGGTCCCTCCATTTACCCGAGAAACGTTTCTTACGAGGTAAATTTAGCGGCGTAGTAAATTGACCACTATACGTATCGGTTGCTAAGTGAAGAAGTTTTCCTAGGTTATCGTGATCGAAATTCTCGATGAGAGTTAATTTAATCGAATGCTTTCTCGATATGTGCGTTTGGCGATACATTTTGTAAACGAAGATCTCTGTGGTCGAATAACGTTTACACCGGTTTTCATTATGTCGTTTATAGAACGTTGACTCGTTCTAAATTTGTAGAGAACTACTTCCTTCTAAGTTTTTACGGATATTGTGTTTAATTTACCTTGGTTGTTTCTGAATCCATAACTAAAGTACTTTAGCTTTTTACTTTGAGATCAGAGCAATGTATGTGATGTTGTCCCTATCTGTCTATCAATTCAAAAGATGTATTGTAGAAAGCACACACAAAACATATAAATGAAAAGTGAATGAATGTAAATTAGGTGTATATTTATTTCCCATTAATATGATAGAAATTTATACGATTTCGATCCCCAGGTAGGCTCGAAGCAACGATTTTTTTATCACTTTTGTACAAAGACGGCTGTCACGTGGTCTCCAAAAATTACTACGGTAAAAGCTGTTCAAAAGGACTTCAGTTTCTGGAACTCTGTTTACCCCATTATCGAGAATAACGTGTACATATTTTTTGTTTGTATCTATTTTGACTAGATCGCGAATAAACGTGATTCTTCTTTTCTTTGTATATTATGAAAGTCACGATACGCTGAGTCATTGGGTGGTCGGAATTACGAGTCGAGAGACCCGAGTTCGATTCCCAGGTGGCAGGCTCGTACCAATGGGTTTTTCAATAACTTATGTACGAATTACATCCTCACCACCTGTCACGTCCCGAAAATATCTTCTGTGGAAGGAGGTCGAAGGGACTTAATTGTCTAGATTAGACCTCTGTCTACCCCTGTATTGGGAATTGCGTGAAGATATTTATTTTATTTATTTTTATTTATATTATGAAAGCTTTTATAATATTACAATACCTAATAAGTATGATTAAAGTAACATAGGTATTTGATATACAATGGATATTATACAGAATAAAGATATTATTGTTCCCAATTAAATTCTGTTTAATGCCTAATGCATTATATAGTTTGATTATTTGGCAAAGATCAAAGGCGCTTTTGAGTGAAATCAGTCAAATGTACCTATAAACGGTTCTGCTCTAAGCTTAATATAACAATGCTTCAGAGATTCGAATACAATGCGACCTAAATTGAATGGGTTAGTAGGTGATGAATTAAATTGTACAAGGTTGCTAATTGTTTCTTGCAAGATACATAAATAAATAAATATCTTCACGCAATTCCCAATACAGGGGTAGACAGAGGTCAAGTCTAGACAATTAAGTCCCTTTGACCCACCTTCCACCGAAGATATTTTCGGGACAACGTGACAGGTGGTGAGCCTGTCACCGTCTTTATGTCCAAGCCTACGATTAAATTCGTACATAAGTTTTTGGAAAACTCATTGGTACTGCCACCTGGGGATCGAGCTCGGGTCTCTCGACTTGAAATTCCGACCACCAAACAACTCGGCTATCGTGACTTGCAGGATAGATTTTGATATTTTTGGTTGGCTTCTCATATTCCAAAACTAATTCTGATATTATTTCCTATATATTTGTTCCATTTGCCGTAGAGACAATCGGTCCGTGGGGTCCCCGCGCGATGCAGTTTCTAAAGGAATTGTATCCGCGACTTATCGTTGCCGCTGGTGACAAGAGGGCTGGTTCTTTTCTCGCTCAACGGTTAAGTCTAGCCATTCAACGTGGAAATGCAGCCAGCGTTCTTGGTACCATGCCACGAGGAGTAGTATAGTTTTTAGTTAATAAGTATTGTAAATATTAACATAATTTTTTCTGTAAATAAATGTTTCCGATCTAAATAAATAAATAAATGTATAAATAAATATCTTCCTGCAATTCCCAATATAGGGGTAGACAGAGGTCAAGTCTAGACAATTAAGTCCCTTCGACCCACCTTCCACCGAAGATATTTTCGGGACAACGTGACAGGTGGTGAGCCTGTCACCGTCTTTATGTCCAAGCCTACGATTAAATTCGTACATAAGTTTTTGGAAAACTCATTGGTACTGCCACCTGGGGATCGAGCTCGGGTCTCTCGACTTGAAATTCCGACCACCAAACAACTCGGCTATCGTGACTTGCAGGATAGATTTTGATATTTTTGGTTGGCTTCTCATATTCCAAAACTAATTCTGATATTATTTCCTATATATTTGTTCCATTTGCCGTAGAGACAATCGGTCCGTGGGGTCCCCGCGCGATGCAGTTTCTAAAGGAATTGTATCCGCGACTTATCGTTGCCGCTGGTGACAAGAGGGCTGGTTCTTTTCTCGCTCAACGGTTAAGTCTAGCCATTCAACGTGGAAATGCAGCCAGCGTTCTTGGTACCATGCCACGAGGAGTAGTATAGTTTTTAGTTAATAAGTATTGTAAATATTAACATAATTTTTTCTGTAAATAAATGTTTCCGATCTAAATAAATAAATAAATGTATAAATAAATATCTTCCCGAAATTCCCAATATAGGGGTAGACAGAGGTCTAGTCTAGGCAATTAAGTCCCTTCGACCCACCTTCCACCTAAAATGTCTTCGGGACAAGTCTCCAAGCCAACGATTTAATTCGTACATAAGTTTCGATAATCAAATTGGTACGAGCCTGCCACCTGGTGATCTAACTCGGGTCTCTCGTCTCGAAATTCCGACCACTCTACCACTCGGTTATCATGACTTTAAGCGATCTAAGCTAGTATATGTATATACATACTATATATAGACCCCTTAGCCCAGATGGTAGTGACTATGCCTTCGAGTTTTTTGAGCTCCACTAGGGAAACACATTTGAATGATAAATATTTGTACTCGAGTCTACTACATTGTAACGTTATCTTGGACTCTAAGACGGCGATAGGCTCACGACTTGTCACGATGTCCTAAATAGACATCCGTGTGAGATGCGTCGTAGAGTCTGTCTTGGGGGTAGTGTGTACGGATAGTGCTCCCGCCAATTTGCATATAAAAATTATTATAGTGAGTTTTTCAATGTTTAAAGATTTGTTTTTGTTAATTGTACCACGATTAACTTTTATGTGTGTTGTCAAGTAAATACAAGCAACAAACAGTTAAAATAAATGTGTTTACATTATATGTGTTTACGTAGTGACAATCAGCTGTTGAAGTCAGCTGTTTAGTGAGTACCCACAACAATATCACGGAACTTGAAATAGTTTTACAGAGATAATATTAATATGAGCATTTTGTCTTGCAATCAATTTTATGAATATTGCATTACACTTTATTACGTAAATAAGACTTGCATTACTTTGTTGATTTCTTTTAGGATCTAACTTTTGTGTAAATAAACGCCATCTATTAGAATCTCTTAGAACTACAACTGAACAATCAATATTTTCATAATGGCAAACAAATGTGGGCTTTGCGGCAAATTCACGTCACAAACAGATGGCGCTAAATGCTTAAAATGTATGTCTGTGTACCATCGCCGCTGCGCTAATTTGGATTCGGATGTCAAAATTAGCCCAAACTGGATTTGCAAGACATGTAAGTGTAAGACATCAAGGGCCGAAAATGTCGTAGTGACGCAACGAAGTCCTCAATGCTCTAATACTGCAGAATCTGCGGATTATTTTGTTGATGCAAGTATAGAGGATTACTCCGAAGGATTGTTAACCCAGGAAATAAAGCTACTCCGTTCGGAGCTGAAAACTTTGTCAACAGAGATGATTATGTGCCGGCAAGAGGTTGCAAAGTTAAACAGCACGATGACCGAGTTTAACTCCAGGTTAGATATTTTAGAAAGCCGTGTTGCCATTTTAGAACAAAAATCAAGTAAAGAAGAGATAATTATGTCCTCTAATAATGAGCTAATAGCTAACATCGCGGATTTAAAGCGTGATATTAATAATAAAGATCAAGCTGCCCTTCTAAACGACTTGGAGATCACCGGCATACCTGAGTGCAGTGGAGAAAGTCCTACACATATATTGGGACTTGTTACAAAAAAATGGGTGTTGATTTAGAAGAGCGCGACGTGGTAAGTGTGGAGCGGGTAGGCAAGCGTCGAGATCTGCAGTCTACTGCGTCTACACCGCCCCGGCCGCGACCACTCATTGTGCGGCTAACTAGGCGTACTGTGCGTGACCAACTGATGCGCGCGGCGCGTGTGCGCCGGGCGCTGACACGTCGGGCTTCAACATCAGCGGAGAGCCTACACGGTTCTATGTTAATGAGCGTCTTACATATAACAACAAACAACTTTTTCACAAAGTCCGCCAGGAGGCTCATCGAAGAAGTTGGAAATATGTTTGGACAAGAAATGGGTTTATCTATGTGAGACGCGATTCGACTTTTAGTAAACAACGTATTTTTATGGACAGTGATATAGAAAAGGTTTTGGATGTACTTCCGTTTGATTCTGGTTAAGAAAACTAATTGCTTATTAATCTTATTTTGTTACATTTTCCTTTGATTGTAAATAAAATATTTTTAAAGAATTACCTGCACCACTAAAGCACATCTTGTTATATATAAATTTGTATATACATATATTTAATATTAATTTAAGTTTTTTTCTTTTTTGGCTATTGTTATTTAAAATCGAATTATCTCCGGCGCTAATTAATGTTTGTTCTAGTGGTGATCTCATCGGTTTGTATTGCGGTAATGTGTTTTGTCTAGTTTTTAGTTTTTGTTTGTTTTAAATTTGTTAAGTATAATAACTTCTTCCATTGTATAAAAAGTTTTAATTTTATATTAAATTTCCATATAGTCTTAAGGATATTTAATCTGATAGCAGGAAATAGTATGCATAGATTCAATGCCTAATTTAACCGATTTAAAAGTTGGATTTTTAAACCCTGGATCGCTAGGTAGTAGACATATGGAGTTCGTGGTAGCCATGGAGCGTCATTCCGTAGATATTATGGCAATCAACGAAACCTGGCTGCGAGAGGGTGAGGAGGGTAGAGCACCATCTGTTCCAGGATATCGTCTGCGACATATACCGCGATCGCGTGAAATTCGCTCTCGTGGCGGTGGTGTCGGCTTTTATATTAAATGCGGTATATCGGTACATACACTAAGTCACCCAATTACAAATTCAGTTGAGCAGATGTGGCTTTGCTTAAATGTAAGTGGCAAGAAACTAGTTGTAGGCACCGCTTATAGGCCGCCGTGGATGGATGTCCAGCTTTTTCTTGATGCATTAAGTGAGTCACTAGCTTCATTTGCGTGGAGAGACTACACAATTTTGGTCGGTGATTTTAATGTTAACGTACTTATAAAAATAATAGCGCTGTTATGAAATTTAACGAATTTTAAATTGGACAAATTTATCTCAATTAATTAAAGAGCCGACTAATCTAACTAAAAGTGCTGAAACTTTAATTGACCTTGCCTGTTCTGACTTGTGCGCAAATAACATATGCGTGGATCATATTCTTGATTTAAGTAGTCACGCTTTCATTACACTGCAGTTTAATATAAATATAAATAAATTTATATCTTCAATAATGCTTTATAGGCCCATCAAAGATATTAATTTGGTTAAGTTTAATACTGATTTGAAAAATACTGATTGGTCATATTTACTTTGCTCGTCTAATGTTAATTTAATGGTTACCTATTTCAATGGGATTGCTATTGATCTATTTAATAAATATGCTCCGCGACAAATTTTATTCACTAAGGAACGTCGCTATCCCTGGGTCACATATACTTTGAAATTAATGATGCGGTGTCGCGATAAAGCTCGATTACGGGCACGGGTTACTAAACAGAATAATCATTTAGTATACTACAGAGATCTTAAAAAAGTAGTACTGGAGGCAATAATTAGCGAAAAAGCCTATTTTAATAAATATGTAAATAGTAATATGAATCATCCTAAAACATTATGGAAACATATTAAGCAACACGTAGCGACTAATCCTAGTAAAAATTATGACGTTTCAGATAACTTTGATTGTCCCAACCTCATTAATGATCATTTTCTTGATGTTCCGGGTAAACATAGTGTACCTATCTCGAATCTCACTTATTATGAGTTTAATGGAACAAGACCCAATTTATTTAAATTTAGCCTGGTAAATGAAGCTGAAGTATATAAGACCATAAATTCACTTCATTCGAACGCAGTTGGTGTTGATGGAATCTCATTAAATATGTTACAATTACTACTACCTGAAACTTTAAGTATTATTACCAAAATCGTGAACACTTCACTTGATTCAAATGTCTTTCCGCAACCATGGCAAACAGCGCTAGTGAGACCAATTCCAAAAAGCGAATCCTTCTGAACTAAAAGATCTTCGGCCAATAAGCATCTTACCTTGTCTTTCTAAAGTTTTAGAAAAATAGTATGCACGCAAATGACAAATTTTTTAGAATCTAATGACTTGTTGCCAATATCACAGTCCGGTTTCAGAAAACAACGAAGCACTTCTACTGCACTTATTACTGTCGTTGACGATATTTTAACTGCGCAGGACGCTGGAGAAGGGACTGTGTTGGTGTTCCTAGACTTTTCTAGAGCCTTTGACGCTATTAACATTCCACTATTATTGTCAAAAATGACATATTACGGTTTTAGCGTGGATAGTATAAGATGGTTCCATAGTTATTTTAGTAACCGCCAGCAATTCGTTGAAATTCAAAACATGACGGAACAAAGATTGTCTCGCAATGCAAGCGGATACATAGGGTGTCCTGCAGGGGTCAATTTTGGGACCTTTGCTCTTTATCTTGTACAGCGCAGACTTAACAAAATACATTATGAATTGCAAATATCATATTTTGCGGATGATACACAAATATATATGTCTTTTAACCCTGGTGATATGCATTCTGCAATTCAAAAGCTAAATGCGGACTTAGAGCGAATAGCTTTGTGGTCTGATAATAACACATTAGCTTTGAACTGAATAAAAGCAAGTTTATGATTCTGGGCACTAAAAAGCAGATTGAACGCATAAGTGTCAAAGATCCCCAAATATGCATTAGAGGAAAACATCGAACGTGTATACGAACATCGAAATTTGGGCGTTCTATTCGACGATAAACTTAGGTTTGAAAGTCACGTTCAACACGTTGTCAGAAACTGCTTTTATAGGCTTAAGTTGCTATATGGCATCAGGGACTGCATCAGCTCTGACCTCCGTATGAAGCTTTGTGACTCACTCGTACTGTCCAAACTGAACTATGCGGATGTAGTAATTGGTACATGCCTGCTGTCACGCAGTAAAAAACTGATTCAGCGTGTGCAAAATGCTTGTGCCCGGTATTCTTATGACGTTCCGGCTCGCTCACACGTAACTCCATA
Organism: Sericinus montela; assembly: GCA_029286605.1. NCBI lineage: Eukaryota > Metazoa > Arthropoda > Insecta > Lepidoptera > Papilionidae > Sericinus > Sericinus montela. The sequence goes on along the minus strand of JAGSMR010000122.1, from coordinate 493,909 downwards.
TCTAAATAAGGCTAATATTTTGAAAATGGAAAATCGGAGAAGCCTTCATTTTGCAACACTGTTGTTTGGTGTGATGAAATATAAAATGCCTCCCTATCTTTATGAAAAGTTACACTGGATAAGTGAAAATAATGATAGGCATGTAACAAGGGCTTGTGCATTTAAGTTGGCTTTTCCTTCCTACTGTTCGGCTGCTTTCCGAGGCAGTTTTAAATACAATGCGACGAAATGCTGGAACAACCTACCGCCCCCGTTGAGAAATCTTGATACGGTAACTTTATTTAAGAAAAATACAAATTGTGGCTTTTAAAGTTACAAAAACAATATTTTTAATACAGTTCAATGTTTATTAGTTTCTTATATTTGTTCTGAATGTTCCAGTATCTCGTTTTTAGCAATAAAAATATATGTGTAAAATTTTGTATATAGGTATGTGCTGTTTATATCCGTAGGTGGTGTATATACCATTAAATGTTACTGATACTTTATCAATTTCTTGCAGTTTTCCTTTGTTTTTTTTTTATTATTACTATTATTATTATTTTCATTTGGTATGCGTTATTGTTTAGAAATTTGTTAATATGTGTCAAATTGTGTGTGTATTTTTCTTTTTTTTTTTTTTTTAAGTTCTTGTAGTTATAACTACTACCAGCCCAAGATGGACCATAGGCTGCGCTGAAAATCAGTGTTGCGGGATACCCGAAACGTATGCTGAGCGTTGACCTTTTGTTGTTTCATTTAATTTTTAAATATCATGTATTTATATTTTATTGATTGTTATGGTGCAACAAATAAAGTTTTCTTTCTTTCTTTCTTTCTTTCTAAAGACTTAATTTTCTTCATTATTCTAGTATTGGAAAAAGCGTGAATATTTGAAAAAAATATGCTAAAAGCTACTTTACAAAAAGGATATTTACATTTTATTGTCTTTAGAAAGTGTTTTATTCTCCCAGTATGTCTTTATGGTGTTATGTATGAGAAAATATAAAAAAAATAATATTGTTAATTGCGATTTAAAGAAAGCGCCATCTATTTCTCATAAACCGAAACTTTATGAGACATAGATGGCGAACCTTCCTAGTAGCTTAGAATCACAGCAATGTATGGTATGTTATTCTTATCCTTGTCTATCTCTATGTTAGTAATTGAGCAGTTTCTAAATTTTATAAGACCGTCATTAAAGATGAATATTTGTTTAAGTGAATACATAGACCGTCAGCCTATCTTGTGGCAACGCAGAAACTCCCTTCTTTACCTCTTCTTGACTAACCTGTTAAAACAAATTCATTGCAAATATCAGTATTACCAATAAAACTACCATCGATGATCTGTGAGAGAGATTTTCTTAATGAACATTTAAAAATGATTCGAAGTAGTAAAGAAGTTAAAAGGTTACGAAGTAGTAATAGTGACATCTATTAACAGTTGTTTTAACTAAAAGGTTAACCAGCTACTCTAAAGTCGTTTTCAGATAAACGTTCCTTCCTTTGTAAACAATGTCATGATTCAAAAGAGTTTGAATAGATGGCGCTTTTTCAAAACGTATTCATGGTGCTAATAAATTTTGTAGAGAAGCAGGTTAGATAGTATATTATACTATTTAACTCGGGCAACTTCTCTATGAATTAAATAAACAAATCCTATAATATAGGTTTTGTTTATTGTTTAAAATAGAATATAAATAAATATCTTTACTCAATTCACTTGTACAATTCAAATATAGAGTAGACAGAGGTCTAGTCTACACAATTAAGTCCCTTCGACCCACTTTCTACCGAAGATATTTTTGGGACAACGTGACAGGTGGTGATCCCGTCGCCGTCTTTATGACCAAGCCAACGATATAATTCGTACATAGGTTTTGAAAAACTCATTGGTACGAGCCTGCCACTTGGGGATCGAAATCGGGTCTCTTGATTCGAAATTCCGACCATCCAACCATACGGCTATTGTGACTATCAAAAACTGTTTATTATTTATTTCACTTATAATAATATTAAAACACACTTGTAATATTATTGCAAGTGAGTTTTAATTGTTATGTCTCAAAAAAATACGACTAAATGAAAAAAATTATAGGCGTAAATGCCGATATTGTCTATAAAGTAGATCAGACCGGGCACTGGGATAGTGGGCAGCAAAATGTTGCCGATACGACTTGTCTAGTACTGCGGCCAACACGCTTAATAAAATTTGGCAAAAGTTTAAATGAACATGAAAATTACCATATACCATTGCGTGATCGAAATTCCAGTCAAGAGACCCGAGTTCGATCCCCAGAGTAAAGGCTCGTACCAGTAAGTGTTTTCAAAACTTATGTACAATTTTTATCCTTGGCTTAGATATAATGACGGCGACCGGCTCACCACTTGTCATGTTGTTCCATACAAATGTCTTCCTTGAAAGCCGTCCTTAATTTTCTGGATCTCTGTCTAGCCGCAAGGTTTTATTAATAATTTTGTTACATTTTGGAAAGCATTTATTTGTTAGTTACAAGAAAATGGCTACCAATTTTGTAGATATATTTTGTAGATTAAAGAATTAGCCATTACAAACAAAAAAGTCGCCGAGGTTTGTTTAAGTTATTTCTTGTTGAAACCTGGGTATGCCAGAATAAGCATGAAAGCAAGTTGAATGCAGTGGTCTCTACGTAAAATGTGCGGCGTTACCTTGGTCGAACGAAATCGTATCGGAGATATTCGCAATATTGCATAAAAGAAGAATAGGTTTGAAAGATGACCTTATCACTAAAATTGATAAGGGCGTGCTTCGATGGTTTGGGCACGTTGAGCGAATGAGTGAAGACTGAATGGTGAAGAAAATATAAAGCGCGAAAGTTGATATTAAATGGTGTCGAAGTAGGCCGAGACTAACTTTCGAAGACATATGAGCAAAGTGATCGAGGAGGGGAGGGTCAAGAGTTGATTATCTAGACGTGCATGTATCAAGAAAATTACGAACTTGACAGAAACAAAAGAGGTACGTAAGTATCCCACCAGGGACTACGAATTTAAATAACATGCATGTCTGAATAAGGATTAATCATGAATAGGATAGACAGAGATTTTAAATAATGTATTTTTTTTATCAAGTCACGATATCCGAGTGGTTGGGTGGTCGGAATTTCGAGTCAATAGACCCGAGTTCGATCACCAGTTGGTAGGCTCGTACCAATGGGTTTTTTAAAAACTTATGTACGAATATCGTTGGCTTGTACATAAAGACGGCGACGGGCTCACCACCTGTCACGTTGTCCCGAAAATATATTCGGTGGAAGGTGGGTCGAAGGGACTTAATTGTCTAGACTCGACCTTTGTCTACCCCGGTATTGGGAATTGCGTGAAGGTATATATATATTTTTTTAGTTATTGATTTCAATGCAAATAGGAATTGCATGACTCGCGGGACCTAAACCCCCAACCCTTATCTTCGAAGTTAAGCTCTTTGTCAACTAGGTTTTCAGGTCGTCTTTAATGTTAGATTAATATTAACTTCTAAAAAAGATAAGTTCAATTACTTTAAACAACAATAGTCGGTTAAATTGAAAAATTTATCAGTTTTCGAAAACAATAACACTTTAAGCCCAGGCGCGCTTTCGCGATAGCTTTCATTGTATACGTGCTTTTGTTCAGGGAAACTATTGTTTGTTGGAGGTTATATAGAAAATTCGATTCCATATACGATTTATGTTTCACTTCCGACCCACCTTCACTTCTGGCTTCCGTTTCGGCAATGTAATTTATTGGATGAATGCGTATTAAATTATTCTGTTAAGTAGATACATTGTGACGATCCGATTCCCAGGTGGCAGGCTCGTATTAATGGGTTTTTTCAAAACTACGAATTATCCTGATGGCTTGGACATTAAGACGGCGACGGGCTCACCATCGTTTTTCCAAAAATATCTTCGGTTGTAGGTGGGTCAAAACGACTTTATTGTCTAGACCTCTGTCTTCTCCTGTACTGGGATTAGCTTGATGATATTTTATTGAATCTTGAAGTTTTAAATGTACTTTTGATTTTTATCTTCATAAAAGTATATCCAAGTATGTGTATTGTACCGTTCACTTGAACGATAAGACGGTAATTGGTTCACCACCTGTCACTTTGTCCCAAATGAGCTTCAGTGAAAGGTGGGTCGTAAGGTCTTAATTACCTAGACTTCTGCCTATCACAGTTTTGGGAAAATGTGTGAAGATAAAATGTAGGTATAATGTAGTGAGTGTTTCAATTTTTTGTTTATTATAGATAAGTTTTTTTTAAACAATTCCCAATTATCTTGACCTCTGTCTACCAAATTAGTCGTTCAGTAAAATATATATTGAATTATTCTGGTAAGTATATACGCTACATTGAAGAGTGTTTAATTTTTTTTAACAAATGGCGTACACAACAGGTTTTACGGAGTCACCAGCATTTAGGTCTCGGGTTCGATTCTGGAACGGGTTCTAAGTTGTCTCGGGTTGGGATGTTCGGTATTTTCTGTGATTCCATAACACAAATGCTTTAGCTACTTTGGCATCAGAGCAATTTATGCGATATTTTAGCAATCTACGTAGGTAACGCTGTGTGATTGGACTTCGAGTCAAGAGATCCGATTTCGAACCCTTGGTAGTAAGTTCGTACAAATTGCCCCTCGTTATCCTAAAAAGTATCTTCTATGAAAGGTGAGTCGAAATTACTTAGTTCTATGGAACTCTGTCTACCCCACTATTGGGAATTGCATGAAGATATTATTACATGTATGTAATGGATCTCTGTCTATCTGAATTCCTCCCGCTTTTGGGAATGTATATATTTTTTCTGGATGTAGATATATAGATTTATATGTGACGATAAATACCTCATTCATAGGATAAATATAAAATGTTAGCAATTTAGATGGCGCCTGTGGTTTCTCTATTCGTGTGACTCTATTTCTAATAATAGTATTTCCGTCCCGTTTGTGTTTGTATCTAAATTCTTAACGCAGTTGAAAATAGAAGCATATGTTTCATACATGTTTCGTGAGTGGACCATTTTATTTGTATTCACGCATATCTAAATACTGGGGTAATCAGTCATGGTGTAAGCAGTCTATCGATTCAGTTTATTCGATCAACTTTAGGAAGAGGGATAACAAATGCTTTACGCCACGAAGAAGGAAATACCCTGACAACATAGAGAAAATTAATAATATGAGTCATGACTGGCAGGAATTGTTCGAAAACTAAATAAATCATTGCACGGCTCAAATTATCACAGCCCACTGCATTGGATTTGATGGAATCAAATGTTTTACGAACATCGTTATCAGAGACAAGCGAGAATGAAAAAGTTTCCTGTACAGAGTTGGCCAAGGAGTTAATTTCTGAAATCGATTGAGACTTTATGTTTGGAGAGAGTGTAGAACCTACTGAAAATGTGAGTTAAGGGCATTAAGAGGGAAGGAAATGTTATTTTTCAAAGGAGATTGCTTACCTAAACCAAGAGATTAGAAATTTCCAAATATCGGCCGAAGAGGAGTTGGAAATATTATCATAGAAGTATCGCCGCTTCGCTGTTTTACCATTTGGTTGCAACGGTTCCGAGCAACTTTATAGAGTACCCAATTTCGTTACACCTGTCACGCTTGAATTGTCTAAACGCTCTATCACGGCGTGTCATTGCCATGCGCACTCCTCTTGTAATCCAAGGCTGGCGGCCGCCTCACCTCATAGATCTCACCGGTGCATGAGCATCAAACAGTTTTAGAGCTAAATTAGAGAAAATATTGACTTTGTCGTCAACCGATGATGCGCCATACACCAAGGAGAAATCGATAGCTGAAGCATCTCTCGCCAACTCCGTAGGATCAATTCTGGCAAAATTTCTAGCCAAAACAGTTTCAGGCTCAGGTTTTGAGGTTTTAACTTGTACGCAAGGTAAATCAGATCATGGTGCGAAAAACCGGAAGCAGACAACTGACCATATTTAATCGTTAAATGAGGAGAGGAGGTAACAATGAGGTTCAGCCAAAATAATAAAGAATAATAAAGAAACAATAATAAAGAAACAATAATAAAGAAACAATAATAAAGAAACAATAATAAAGAAACAATAATAAAGAAACAATAATAAAGAAACAATAATAAAGAAACAATAATAAAGAAACAATAATAAAGAAACAATAATAAAGAAACAATAATAAAGAAACAATAATAAAGAAACAATAATAAAGAAACAATAATAAAGAAACAATAATAAAGAAACAATAATAAAGAAACAATAATAAAGAAACAATAATAAAGAAACAATAATAAAGAAACAATAATAAAGAAACAATAATAAAGAAACAATAATAAAGAAACAATAATAAAGAAACAATAATAAAGAAACAATAATAAAGAAACAATAATAAAGAAACAATAATAAAGAAACAATAATAAAGAAACAATAATAAAGAAACAATAATAAAGAAACAATAATAAAGAAACAATAATAAAGAAACAATAATAAAGAAACAATAATAAAGAAACAATAATAAAGAAACAATAATAAAGAAACAATAATAAAGAAACAATAATAAAGAAACAATAATAAAGAAACAATAATAAAGAAACAATAATAAAGAAACAATAATAAAGAAACAATAATAAAGAAACAATAATAAAGAAACAATAATAAAGAAACAATAATAAAGAAACAATAATAAAGAAACAATAATAAAGAAACAATAATAAAGAAACAATAATAAAGAAACAATAATAAAGAAACAATAATAAAGAAACAATAATAAAGAAACAATAATAAAGAAACAATAATAAAGAAACAATAATAAAGAAACAATAATAAAGAAACAATAATAAAGAAACAATAATAAAGAAACAATAATAAAGAAACAATAATAAAGAAACAATAATAAAGAAACAATAATAAAGAAACAATAATAAAGAAACAATAATAAAGAAACAATAATAAAGAAACAATAATAAAGAAACAATAATAAAGAAACAATAATAAAGAAACAATAATAAAGAAACAATAATAAAGAAACAATAATAAAGAAACAATAATAAAGAAACAATAATAAAGAAACAATAATAAAGAAACAATAATAAAGAAACAATAATAAAGAAACAATAATAAAGAAACAATAATAAAGAAACAATAATAAAGAAACAATAATAAAGAAACAATAATAAAGAAACAATAATAAAGAAACAATAATAAAGAAACAATAATAAAGAAACAATAATAAAGAAACAATAATAAAGAAACAATAATAAAGAAACAATAATAAAGAAACAATAATAAAGAAACAATAATAAAGAAACAATAATAAAGAAACAATAATAAAGAAACAATAATAAAGAAACAATAATAAAGAAACAATAATAAAGAAACAATAATAAAGAAACAATAATAAAGAAACAATAATAAAGAAACAATAATAAAGAAACAATAATAAAGAAACAATAATAAAGAAACAATAATAAAGAAACAATAATAAAGAAACAATAATAAAGAAACAATAATAAAGAAACAATAATAAAGAAACAATAATAAAGAAACAATAATAAAGAAACAATAATAAAGAAACAATAATAAAGAAACAATAATAAAGAAACAATAATAAAGAAACAATAATAAAGAAACAATAATAAAGAAACAATAATAAAGAAACAATAATAAAGAAACAATAATAAAGAAACAATAATAAAGAAACAATAATAAAGAAACAATAATAAAGAAACAATAATAAAGAAACAATAATAAAGAAACAATAATAAAGAAACAATAATAAAGAAACAATAATAAAGAAACAATAATAAAGAAACAATAATAAAGAAACAATAATAAAGAAACAATAATAAAGAAACAATAATAAAGAAACAATAATAAAGAAACAATAATAAAGAAACAATAATAAAGAAACAATAATAAAGAAACAATAATAAAGAAACAATAATAAAGAAACAATAATAAAGAAACAATAATAAAGAAACAATAATAAAGAAACAATAATAAAGAAACAATAATAAAGAAACAATAATAAAGAAACAATAATAAAGAAACAATAATAAAGAAACAATAATAAAGAAACAATAATAAAGAAACAATAATAAAGAAACAATAATAAAGAAACAATAATAAAGAAACAATAATAAAGAAACAATAATAAAGAAACAATAATAAAGAAACAATAATAAAGAAACAATAATAAAGAAACAATAATAAAGAAACAATAATAAAGAAACAATAATAAAGAAACAATAATAAAGAAACAATAATAAAGAAACAATAATAAAGAAACAATAATAAAGAAACAATAATAAAGAAACAATAATAAAGAAACAATAATAAAGAAACAATAATAAAGAAACAATAATAAAGAAACAATAATAAAGAAACAATAATAAAGAAACAATAATAAAGAAACAATAATAAAGAAACAATAATAAAGAAACAATAATAAAGAAACAATAATAAAGAAACAATAATAAAGAAACAATAATAAAGAAACAATAATAAAGAAACAATAATAAAGAAACAATAATAAAGAAACAATAATAAAGAAACAATAATAAAGAAACAATAATAAAGAAAATGTAATAAACAAAACAGGGACACTTTGTAAAAATCATTGGATAATGAACTTAGAAAAAATTAGGAAAACAAAAAAAGTATCGTAAGAATAAATCATAATATGGCCAAAGCAAAGTATCCAGTGCACTACAAGTCACGTGACTGTCATTTGACTGACACTGACATATCTTGTGAACTTTTAATTTACTATTATTGTCATTGAATAAAGATAAACAGTTACCCTAATTTAGTGATTTTAAGTAAGCAAAGTAAACAAACCTCAAGAACAGTAAACATAAGTAATGAAAATGAAATGAAAACAAGCAACAGTAAAAAAAAAAAATAATAATTAAACATCATTGTAACAAACGACAGTAAATTAAAAGGTAATTCATCCAAAGTAAATATAGCAGAATCAATTCATTTGTTAATTCAAAATAACAAATTTTTAAAAATTTAGTACTTATCACTTCTTATTACGGACTGTTCTCTTTGTTTTTAGGTTATGCCCAGAGGAAGCCGCTGTAACAGGTGATGATGACTGACTTGCTAGGTTACTTAATGCAGTCATCGACTGTTTATTCAAGACATCAGGGAATTTTGAAAGATCTTCTTCATGAGTAATGCGATGACGCGTTCCATCCTGAGCCTTTACAATGATGTTTCCATCCGATGTCCAGCAGTTTCTGATACCAACACGTTTGCGAGCCAGCATAAAGAGAGCTTGTCTTTGCGAGTCAGAAACTCTGACATAGATACTGAAGTGCCTTTAAACCAACTTTATTTCTCCATATTAATGAACGCATTAGAGGATCCCTAAAGCGAACTAAAACAGGTCGACACTTGCCTTCAGTATGTTTGCCTAAGCGATGACAAACTTTGAGCTCATTTATACTAAAACTCTCCAGCGCAAGTTTTTCCTTAAAAGTTTAACTAAATAATCAGAGAGATTATCCACAAGATTTTCTTCAACACCATGAAGCAATAGATATTTTTACGATGCCTCATCTCCATTATTTCCAGAGACTTTGAGCACCTGATATTTGTTGTCGAAGCAAGGTCATAATACTCCACACTTGTGCTTTAAATACCTGGAACTCTTCTTGGATGTGAGAAATGGATGCAGTGGATTGAGGTAATTGTGGTTTAAGCAGCATTTCAAAATCGGATAGCTTCTTCAATAAATTGGCTTCAATAGCTACCTGGTTATCCATGACAATGTCATAGGTAGACATTGTTTATGTATAGTGGTGAAGTGCAGAAGGAGAGAAGTGATATTGTGATATAAGTTTATAGTTTATAGGTTAGCCAGTGGGATGGCACAAATATAACTTTCAAATTATAACATCAAACTTTGTATTATATTTAATGAAAGAACTGTAAGTAAACTGCTAATTTTATTGAAAGTTAACTGTATTAAGTGACTTTATTAATTTTTAAACGTAATTACACTTAGGAGCACAATGTTACCGTTTTATTCAACTACCGCCGAAAAAAGTCCCGTTGTCCCGAAAATATCTTCGGTATTCCCTGTATTGGGAATTGCGTGAAGATGTTTATTTATTTTGTTTTATTTATTTATTTCATTCATTTTCGAGAACACGTAGTACGTGAAAAGTATAAAAATAATGTTCTATTTAATATTGTTATAAATCTCATATTATAATCATAAAGGCCTGTTAAAGTCCACTGCAGGACATAGGCCTCTCTTTCACGGGATGCTATACCCATCAAGCTTGTCAAGCGGATTGACCATCGGTGTACCAACCACACCGCACCTAAGATGCTGCTGCCCGTCACCGGTGTATTTTTTGGTCTGGTATATTTCGAGTTGTCATCTCACTATCTGTCGATGGCTTATTAAATTTTCAAGGGTTTTCCCTTTGTCACCTGTTATATCAGCCACAAGAAGGAAGGGGATGGCATGTTTTTCGCCGATGACACATTCTTACATGCCGCCAATTTCTTGCAGAAGGGGTACAGGTTATAAAGGAGGTCAGTATATTATGTATATTGTGACGCAATTATTGATTTTTGAAGCATATATATCACTAATTTTGTTATTAAAGTGAAAACATAAAAAATCAACTGACACGGGTCACGATAGCTGAAGTCGCGATAGCCGAGTGGTTGAGTGGTCGGAATTTTGAGTCAAGAGACCCGAGTTCGATCCCCAGGTGGCAGTACCAAAGAGTTTTTCAAAAACTTATGTACGAATTACTTCATTGGCTTGGACATAAAGACGGCGACGGGCTCACCACCTGTCATGTTGTCCCGAAAATATCTTCTGTGGAAGGTGGGTCAAAGGGACTTAATTGTCTAGACTAGACCTCTGTCTACCCCTGTATTGGGAATTGCGTTAAGATATTTATTTATTTATTTTTTAACTGACGCGGGCGGAATTTTATCGCGTGACTTTCCACGGTATAACAGAGGTAATGTGTTTAAATCCCATGTTACTTAATTTTTTATTAATTAACTGTAAATGTTTTATTTCATTTTATTAAATTATAAAAATTTAAATTGTAAAACAAGTTAAAGCTGTGAAAAAAATGTGTTTTCTGGCCTGACTCGCTAATTGAAACTAGTTATATTTTTGATGAAAATTTACTATTCTGTCGTTATTGTTCTGACGATATCCATGGACGAGTGGTGTATACACGGGATGTTTAGTTGTCGCCAGCTCTTCGATGCCGGATTCGGTTCTCGGTCGGAACAATTTAAAAATAACACCTTTTCTCCATTGTTTCGAGTCTTGGTGTTTCTGGTACCTTCGTTGTTTCTCTTTCCATAACACCTACTTTAGCTATTTACTTTGAGCAAACCTTTCTACGATATATATTCTATGATCTTTCTAACCATTATAATAAATAAATAAAATAAACTATCTTCACGCAATTCCCAATACAGAGGTAGACCGAAGTCTAGTATAGACAATTAATTCGCATTGACCTACCTTCCACCGACGATACTGATGATATATCCCAACGTAACAAGTGATGAGCACGTGGCCGTCTTGGTACGAGCCTGCCACCTGGGGATCGAACTCGGGTCTCTTGACTCGAAATTCCGACCACCCAACCACTCGGCTATCGTGATCTATTATAATGTAATTATTAAAAAAAATGACATCCGTGTGCTAGCTATCACCTATGACAACGTTCATATGGTATGTATGTCACTACAAAACTGAATATTAAAAACTTTCCAAACTTTAACATGGATATTATAACACGCAATTTACACTCCAAGGACTCACTGAAAATCAGTGCTGTATTTACAACTAATGCTGAGTGAGGGCCTTTTTGTGTATATGCTGCAGTATAAAATGCACGACTTGTCAAAATTAAAATATTTAATTTTTATTTATGAAATAATCCGTGTAATGTATTGTTTAAGTAAGTTGTACTGTTTTTTTAGTAAAATGCTGTTGTATATGCGCAAATAAAGTTATTCTATTCAATTTGACATAGTTAAGTTCACCAACTGTACTATCACGAACCTAGGATACTATTTTAAGACACGGCGTTCGTTGAAACTACGTGGAGATTGATAGGTGTATATTTACTCTGTGAATTGGGTTTTTGGTTTTAATTGCTTTTTTGTGTAATAACAAAAATAATAGCATTTAAAAACCATAAACGCAATTAATTAGAAAGTAATTTTGTTAATTTTTTATAATGTAACAAAATAAAATAAACAAAAGAAAACCTAGAAACACATAGTATCGATCAAATATTAGTTTTTGAGATCTTCTTAATTTTTTAGATCCTCAGTATCAGACGACCTCCGTGGACGAGTTGCGTACACAGCTGTGTTCATGTTGTTGCCAGCTCTAAGACCTGGAGTTCGATTCCGGAACGGGTCGATGTAATCATTTCTCCTAAATTTTCTGGGTGTTTGTGATAAGTTCGTTGTTTCTGCTTCCATTATACGAGTGCCTAAGTTGCTTACTTTGCCCGTCACCATGTATATATATATATATATGTGTATCTATGTATCATACCATACTTCTAGTAACATATGACACCACCGATAATTACACAATTAATATATTATGCAATATATTGATAAATTATACATTATATGTATAAGCCGTTTATTTTAGCATGCAAAATTGTGCAATGTAGTTTTGTAATAACATCTCCATAAAAATTAATTTCCGCAAAGTAATGCCTGGGTCTATAAACTAAGTTAAAACAGACATTCCTGATTTTGTTTTACTGTTCGTTAGTTGAAAGTGCGGGTAATGAATAGCGTGAAAAAAATTATAATATTTTAGTGAGATAAAAGTAAAGATATTCCGTATTTAGAAGTTTATAAATAAACACTTCAAGCTTCGAAATTCAACCAGTACTTTGATATTGAGTTTCTTATATTATTTCTAATATTATTTCCGGTACAAACTGAACATAAAATAAATAATCTCTTCAATCATTAAAATTCAATATTTTAGAGATATTTCTCCACGAATAAATCACGATGCTACAAAATAATCCCTTTCTCTTATTGACGCCGTTGTTAATTAGTTCTATGAAAGTTCGAAAATAAATTTCGGATTTTCAGAAATTATTTTAGAAATATTAAATTTGCATGAATACATTTTCACAAATCGCATTTGTTTTGTACTATTTTACTATTAACACATTATGGTTACTATTTATAATAACATAAACTAATATTATAAAGGTACATGTAATTCTGTCTGGGATACTTTCGCGGTTAAACCTATAAAGTAATATTGATGAGAGTTGGTATAGCTTTAACCCTGAGGCAAAATATAGGATACTTTCATTTCGAAAAAAATTATGGAAACCCTTAATCACGTGGTATTTTTGTTATTTGGGTGTGTTATACACTCGAAACTCGCCCTGGTACTAATGTACTAGCAGAAATTACACGTCGACGAAAGATTTACCTACTCGAGCCAACTATTTCCTTCGTTGTAAGTCCGTCGTCCTTCGTATTTCGTATTTTTTTTATAGAAAAGGGAGGCAAACTAGCAGGTGGCTCACGTGATAACCGCCGCCCATGAACATCCGCAGTACCAGAGGCATAGCAGATGCGTTACCGGCCTTTGAGGCCCCCCCCCCAGAAATAGGGGGGGGGGGCTCCGGTTACCTGCACTCACCAGACGAATTGCAGAAGTTTGTTAGACTTCTACTTCACGCCGGTATTCTGTGAGGTCGTGCTACTTCTCCGGTCGAGTCGGCCCATTCATGCAACAACAAAAGCTGATGCGTTGCTCTACCACTGTAGAAAACAGTTGTGGATTGACCAAAAACGATGATCTTATATTTCCGATAAATCTATTCTCTATTCTCTCTGAAATATTTTAGGGAAGGCCTTAGCCAAACAGTAGACATTTAAAAGCTGCTATATTACTATTATTTTTTAAAACAATTTCGTAGCATGTACTACGAAATGCGTAGCATTTTTTTTTAAATTGAACACGAAGCGTAACAAATTTACAATTTCGGTACACCCGCAGCAAAAAATATTATGCAAAATTTTTCTCTAGTACATGGCTTATTAAGCTCGCTGAATTTCAAGCAGACGTTCAAATGAGACATTTTAATGGAGCGTGAGTGACTTGCACGTTTTATATTCCGAATTTCACAAGCATATGACCTACTTCAACATTTATGTAGGTATGCGTTTCATTTCATTTTGTCAAACATATTAATTCATTCGTAAATATAAATGATAATTTTCCCCATGCCCTCTCTCTCTTTCGTTCTCTAGCAAGTCATAAATCGCTAACGCTACTGACAGATGACGAGAAAATTAGTTCAAATGCCAGACCAATAAGCAGTCTGGTACGGCTATCGTAAATGCGCTTGGAGCCGGGAATTTCTTGCTTAAGTGCTCCTTTCTTAAGTCTATATTGTCTGGGCTGTATACTTTTGTCACGTTTTTAAATCTTAATTTTTTTTTAAATAAAAAAGTCACGATAGCCGAGTGGTAAGGCGGTCTGAATTTCAAGCCGAGAGAACCATGTTCGATCCCCAGGTGGTAGGCTCGTACCAATGGGTTTTATCAAAAACTATTGTACGAATTATATCGTTAGCTTGGACATTGAGACGGCGACGGGCTCACCACCTGTCACGTTGCTCCAAAAATATCTTCGGTGGAAGATGGTTCAAAACGACTTAACTGTCTTGACCTCTGTATTGTGTCTTAACTGTCTTGACCCGTGTATTGGGAATGGCGTGAATATATTTATATATTTCTCAAATAATAGAGGATACGAGCAATGCAAATTATTACTATACTTTTCAACCACTCCAATCCACTGTAATGCTTGTATCTGGAATAGTTCACGACAATGGGCGAACGGCGCGCCCGAACATGCAACGTCATGTTTGGCAGTCCGCACCATTAGGCAAAACCATTAGGCTATGGACACATGTATAAATATCCATAAAAATGTGGTACAAAACTGACTTACCTCTGTATGGTACGTAGATGTTTAAATATAAACAGTCTTCAGACTCTTCTTTGAGAAACTGCTTCAATCTGTTCATGTAATTCTGCCTACCCGGTGACGGTGGGTCTCTCTTCTTTATAACTGGCAGTGACTGTGGGCAGACTGGC
Organism: Sericinus montela; assembly: GCA_029286605.1. NCBI lineage: Eukaryota > Metazoa > Arthropoda > Insecta > Lepidoptera > Papilionidae > Sericinus > Sericinus montela. Next base: position 478,765 of record JAGSMR010000122.1, on the reverse strand, counting down.
GCAAAACGAGTCGCCATCTTTACACCGGACCATGGTGGGGCACTGACTGCAAAGAAAATAAATAAATAATGGAAAATAATCCAAATACACGGGTAGACAAAGGCCTAGACAGTTAAGTCCTTTCGACCCACCTTCCGCCGAAAATATTTTTGGGACCACGTAACAGCTTCTCGCCATCTTAGTGTCCAAGGAAACGATTTAAATCGTACATACGTTTTTGAAAAAATAAAATTGGTACCCGCCTACTATCTGGAGATCAAACTCGGGTCTTTTGACTTGAATTCGGATCATCCAACTACCCGGCTATCGTGTACCCGAATCACAAGTAATTCTTAATTGAAATTAACACACGAATTGACTCATTTCTTAATTTTCATATGATTTATTAATTTATTAAATATAATTATCTTATTTAATAATAATTTATTAAATTAATTATCTTCCGGCTATTCCAATACCAGACAATTAAGTCCCAGTAATTTACTTGATTACCCCTTAACATTTTTATTTACCGATAACTTTTATCTTTATTCCGATACTGAGAGAAAGAGTAGGAGACAGTGAGAGAAATGGATAAAAGTGTCATTGGATTAATGTCCCAGGTTTAAGCTTGAGATCAGTAATACTTAAAAAATAAAGTAAATTATGTATTGCATATCATGCATAAAAAAGGAAAAATAAACAACCCGCGACCTTAGCGACGGATCGGCGAAGGTCGCGGGTTCGAATCCCACCGGTATCAGTTGTTAACTTTTTTCTTTTTTCTCTTTAATTTAATCAATTTAAAACCTCTTTTACATGGTTTTCGAACAAAGACATTCTTAGCCTCACGAATTGTATAAGGAATTATTGTGTGACAGGAAATTATAATAAGAAATAATGTTAGGTGTAAATATCAAACCCTCCTCCATGGCAGTGGCCTGAATTGCAGGGGAATCTTACAGGCCGTTTTATGCTAATAGTTATAAATTTAAAGTAAAATACTTGTAGTAATAAAAAATATACTCAGTTCTTATCTTCAGATACTCAGTCTTTATTATTTCTATTTGTAACTTGTAACATAAATGTAAATGTTGTGTATAAATGTTGCTGAACTTTTTGCTGAATTGTATTATGTACGATGTTCCAAATTTCAAACTACAGTTCAATGCCCGTGACATTAATATACAACGCCATCTAAACCTTCAGAAGATTCTGTAAACTTTTGATTAATTTAATAGCCATTGTAGAAAACTATTGCCAATTAACAGCAGCTTAATTTGTAGATAATGTTTGAATCGCAAAAGGTAACAGCAAGTGCTTTAATTCTATTCTAACGTAACAACTAAAATTTAAAGTTTAACCAAGAGACAACAATTGCAAGCTTAAACGATAATTCAATTTTATTTTAATCTTATATTAATATAGCGAAAAATAGCACTTGGGAGTTGAAAAATCAGGCGAATTCTACAATTTCAAAAGCTTTCATTATTCAAGGGTCTGAGTTTACTTTTCATCTGTATGTAAATTTTTTTCAGTCTCTATTCTAAATTACATTTTAGGGAGATATTTTTATTCTCTTAACCCTTATTAGATGCTTAAATTTTCTTCTTTACTGCGAAATCGTGTTTATTAAATCAAAGCAATTTAAAAGGGAATTTTATCCTACTAATAATATAAACGTAAATTAAATAAACAGAAAAAAATATTCCAGTGATCGGATGATCTGAATTCATGTCAAGAGACTAGAGTTCGATCCCCAGATGAGGGTCTGTATTAACGGTTTTTTTCTGTCACATTTTCCCAAAAAGTCTTCGATAAAAATGGGATTTAATTGTCTAGACCTCTATCTATAAATCATACATAGATAGAGACAATATCATGTATGTTGACTACAGTCGTGGAAGAGTGGCGTCTACGCCAGTTATCATGATCTTGCAAGATCTGAGACACTGATCAACGTAGAAGACCACTTTTTATAGATTTTCTCGGGTTTGGGCACTTGCGATACTTTTTTTCGGCTAGCACTTTAACAATTTACTTTAGGATCAGAGCAATATATGAGATGCCGTCTCTATCTATGACTGTATATATTTATTGATCTAATTAAGTAGTTGGCAAAGCACTGCTAAGACAAGTATAATTATAAGACAATAGATTATATACAAGTTGCTGAAAACACGAAATGTTGCGAAGCAGCTAATTACATATAATAATAAAAATAAGCACATAAAGAGGAAACTAAAAAAGATAAGAACAAAATGAGATATACATACACAAACATAGCAGATTAAAATGACGTTATCGTAGGTTTAGTATAAATAGTTTAAAGTTCAAATGTCTGTCTGTCTATTTTTCCGGTTGGACCGATTTAAACGGAAGCCCGGTTTAAATCGGTCCCCTGGAAAATATGTCACTTAAGGAGCAGTATTTTTTTTTTAGAAAAATAATTAAGTTAAGCCTCGGGGGGCATCTAATAATAAATAAATATACACATAGATAAGGACAACATCACACACATTGGTCTGATCCCAAAATGGCACTTGTATTAAGGAATGGGAAACAACTAAGGTACTGAAAACACCCAAGCCCGCGATAGTTTAGAAAAAGTACTAAAAATATCGGAAAAGAAAACGTTGACCAGTCCAGGAACCAATAAGAGATTTTAAAGCTGAGAATATCATAAAAACCGGTGAACACCATTCAAAAGAAGTGCGTAAAAGGCATATTTACAAGTTTAGCAGCACAACATTCACTATTTCCTACCAAATAATAATGGAGACGATAGAATAAATAGAAAAGATATCATTTTATTAACATTACCTGGAGGCATAAACCTTAAGGTTCCAACGGGAGCAGCGGCATATGGAATACCCAAGAAAATTTCCACATTTTGAAGATCGTACTGCCGCCCTGGTTTTACAATTAACCCTCGCAGCGCACCCTGTCTCAGGTGATACTCTCTCGTCAGTCTCTTCTCTTCATTAGGAAAACTTCGTGCCTTTTCGTACACCTTAGCCGCACCTTCGTTAACCATCGGCAACGTGAGTGAGATGGCAACAAAAATAAACACACTATGGTGTATAAATGGTGTCGCGTGCCGGGTCGGAGCCATTTTGTTTATGTCAGTCGAATTGGTTGATTTTCAACGCGCGATCTCAGAATAGTCGAGATTTTATTGTTTCTTATTGCTCTTCGGTTTTATTGCTGTTGGACGAGTGTGTGAGTCACGCTTGAACCTGACACGACACTTGGGAAATATTTCGAATGGAAATTGTATGAATATGACAATCTTAATAATAATATATAATTTCAGACTTTTTTTAAGTTAAAAGTCAACAATAATGTATTTATTGGAAATTGTTGGTCATAAATTTTTAGACGAATTCTATAAGTCTTTTATATCTATATTACAATCATTATACTATTAGAAAAATCTTATTAATCAAGAGAAAAAATTATCAGTTTATTGTTCCCGTACATCTAATGAATGATGTTATTTTACAATAACACCACTAAGTTATTCTTAAACATCAAATACGACAACTCTATTTATTTAAATCAAAATCACAATTTTTATCTATGTCAGTTTGATAATTTTCAAATGTGTTGTAGTCCACTTAAAAATTTCTTTTTCTTAATTTGCACTTTTTAAAGTAAATTTTTGCGATAGATTTATTTGTTTTTCGTGTAACACATATTCTGTCATTGAAGTTATCCCGTTTCACGTACGAAACGCAAGTGCGCCCGCGACTGGACCAAGTCCAAACTGTCGCCGCGCCTCTAGTACCAAAATACTACAGAATGCAAAGCAGAGGGGAGGACATAACAGGGATAGACCATGGAACGTTTCGAATCTGGATGAATATCGCGTATGAGATTTAGAACGTATCCCACGTAAGTCCCCAATGATTTTATTTCAAAACGATATCTTTTTAGATAAATAAATGAAATATTTGTGTATTTGAGAAAAATGTTTACATTTATTTATATTTACTTTAACAGTGGTGGAGCCACAAATAATATTAGAAATGTTTGTTTTAGTTTAATATCGTTGTAATAAAAATATATCCTTTAAAATATAATAAATTTCTCTGACTTTTATAGGCTGTTAAATAATTAAGTTATTGAATAAATATCTTCGCTCTATTCCCAGTACGGGGGTGGACAGATTTCCTGACAATTAAACTAATGAGTTTGTACAATCCTACCACCTAGGGATCAAACTTGACTATAATTCTCTAACTCCCCTTCCCCAATTCAGGGGTCGGACAGACTAAGGACAGCAACGCATCTGCTATGCCTCTGGTATTGTTCATGGGCGGCGGTAATCACTTACCATCACGTTAGCCACCTGCTCGTTTGCCTCCCTTTTTTATAAAAAAATCTTTACATTGTATTAATTTAATTGGACGAAACAGTCTTTATTATCTACTTGTATATGCAGTTAAATGTTAAGCCAATATTGATAAAACTATATAGCTATCTGTGGGTAAATATTTCTTATAAGAGTTTTTAGTCGCTTTTATGACCAATGAAAATGCGTGGGTGATATTTTCCTCATTATTTTATAAATGTTTATAGAATAAACATGCAAACACACAAGTTTTCATCTGTTTTATCATTCTGCGAAATAGAATGTTAGGAATGGCAAACCTGATTTTCAAGATTTGCAGAGATTCCCAATTGCATCTTACATCGAAGGCAAGAATACTTAAACTACCGCTGTTTCCTATGGGTCGGGAGATATCACATCCTTTTCACTTATTTAGAATTTGATTAGAGTATTCTCTAGCTTATATCAATTAATGTTCGGGATGTCCTCGCCCGCGCCATAACGACTACGTAAGACGCAAGCAGAAGAATTTGTTTGCCTCTATATTACTTATATTACAGCTTTTGTAATTTTCGCATATATTTTGTGTACCACCTTCCCCTGAGTGGTTGGGTGGTCAGAACTTCGACTCAAGAGACCCGAGTTCGATCCCCAGGTGGCAGGCCCATACCAATGGGTTTTTCAAAACTTATGTACGAATTATATCATTGTCTTGGACATAAAGACGGCAACGGGCTCACCACCTGTCACATTGTTCCGAAAATACTTCGATGGAAGGTGGGCCGAAGGGACTTAATTGTCTAGACTAGACCTCTGTCTACCCCTGTATTGGGAATTGGGTGAAGATATTTTTTTATTTCTTTAATTATTTATAATATGGTGTACTTATGATCCTTGACCCCGTTAGCCTAGTGGTATTAGCAACTCGAAGCTAAGGGTTGCCGATCCGAATCCCAACATAGGAAAAAATTGTATGATGACATTCATCATAGATGTTTATATGTATTTATCACATATTTGTCTGTATATGTTGTATCTCGTCACCTACCAGTGACTAAGACACAGGTAATCCTTTTTAGTAATATGTTTATGCAGTAGTTCAATGTTGTTGTTATAACTGAACGAATTATAATTATTATTATTTTATGGCAGGTTTTAATCCCACAGGTATAACCTGGTAATATTAAGTTAACACGGGTTTTGGCCAAGTGTCAACCTAGATTTGGGTGGTGGCTTACTAATTATGTGGTGAGGAATAATCGCGGTCTGAGCTAAGTTGAAGGAATTTTCAAACGATATGGCAGGTGTTGAGTATGGCAGCTTTTTGTAAAGTAATATATGTGTATTTAGGAAAATTTAATATTTTCAAAGAGTAATGTAAGGCTTTAGGTATAACACCAGTGATGGATATAATGTACCTATTAGTACCTATTACTATAGAAACTTTATCCAATTTCCAGACTCTTCTTATTTCTTCCTGTAATACGGTGTATTTTCTTATTTTTTCTGTGATAGATGATTATATGTTTTTCGTGTTAGGAACAGCTATATCTATGACATATGCATGTTTATTTCGTTTGTCTACGAGGGTTATGTCTGGGCGGTTGTTGTAAATTGTGTGATCGGTTAGAATCGTGCGGTCAAAGTACAGTTTGTGAGTTGGACTATCAAGCTCATGTTGAGGGTTGTATATTATAGTACGGAGTTGGTGAACCTTGGATGAGGCAGTATTTCAGTGCGAGTTTTTGATGTAAAATATTTGCTAATCGATTGTGACGGTGGGTGTAATCATTTTTAGTTAAAATTAAGCACGCTCCAGTAATATTTTGAATGGTTTCTGGTTTATTGTGGCATTTTCGACATAGATCTGATTGATTGGATTGTCCTATATTTAATTATGTATTTTCTGTAGTTCCGTGTGTTGATGACTTGATCCTGTATTGCAATTATAAATCCTTCTGTTTTGGGAAACAATCCTGCATAATCTAGCCACTTATTCGAAGTTTCATTATCTATAAATGGTTGGTTCAAATCATTAGAGTGTCGACCATGCAGCTCTTTTCTGCTCCAGCTATTGTATTTATCACGTTAGTATTGCATTTCATCAATTACTTCTGCATATTCTTCATTAAGGTTCAAAGGTGTAAAACTTTTATCTATTTTACAAATTGTTTCGTGTAATGGGCTACATGATTTTTTGCTATTAAAAAACTGTTTTAATGTATATAATTGTTTATTATGTAGCATAACTATATCTATTAGGCCTCTTCCGCCATCTTTTCTTTGTAATTTAGTGCACTCAACTGCAGATTTAGCGTGGTTATAGCAATATTGAGTAAGAATTGTTCTAGTTTTTTTTTTGTAAGGTTTTAATTCTGATATAGACCATTTAATGACCCCAAATGAGTATGTCAGTATTGGTATTGCGAATATGTTGATAGATTTGAAGAGATTTTTACTTATGAGATTACTTTTGCACAAAGAATGAATTCTGTTGATATGTTCTTTCTTGAGATTTAATTTAATATTTTCAAAGAGTAATGTAAGGCTTTAGGTATAACACCAGTGATGGATATAATGTACCTATTAGTACCTATTACTATAGAAACTTTATCCAATTTCCAGACTCTTCTTATTTCTTCCTGTAATACGGTGTATTTTCTTATTTTTTCTGTGATAGATGATTATATGTTTTTCGTGTTAGGAACAGCTATATCTATGACATATGCATGTTTATTTCGTTTGTCTACGAGGGTTATGTCTGGGCGGTTGTTGTAAATTGTGTGATCGGTTAGAATCGTGCGGTCAAAGTACAGTTTGTGAGTTGGACTATCAAGCTCATGTTGAGGGTTGTATATTATAGTACGGAGTTGGTGAACCTTGGATGAGGCAGTATTTCAGTGCGAGTTTTTGATGTAAAATATTTGCTAATCGATTGTGACGGTGGGTGTAATCATTTTTAGTTAAAATTAAGCACGCTCCAGTAATATTTTGAATGGTTTCTGGTTTATTGTGGCATTTTCGACATAGATCTGATTGATTGGATTGTCCTATATTTAATTATGTATTTTCTGTAGTTCCGTGTGTTGATGACTTGATCCTGTATTGCAATTATAAATCCTTCTGTTTTGGGAAACAATCCTGCATAATCTAGCCACTTATTCGAAGTTTCATTATCTATAAATGGTTGGTTCAAATCATTAGAGTGTCGACCATGCAGCTCTTTTCTGCTCCAGCTATTGTATTTATCACGTTAGTATTGCATTTCATCAATTACTTCTGCATATTCTTCATTAAGGTTCAAAGGTGTAAAACTTTTATCTATTTTACAAATTGTTTCGTGTAATGGGCTACATGATTTTTTGCTATTAAAAAACTGTTTTAATGTATATAATTGTTTATTATGTAGCATAACTATATCTATTAGGCCTCTTCCGCCATCTTTTCTTTGTAATTTAGTGCACTCAACTGCAGATTTAGCGTGGTTATAGCAATATTGAGTAAGAATTGTTCTAGTTTTTTTTTTTGTAAGGTTTTAATTCTGATATAGACCATTTAATGACCCCAAATGAGTAAGTCAGTATTGGTATTGCGAATATGTTGATAGATTTGAAGAGATTTTTACTTATGAGATTACTTTTGCACAAAGAATGAATTCTGTTGATATGTTCTTTCTTGAGATTTAATTTAATATTTCTGTTATCTAATTTACGTGACTGATAACATCCCAAGTATTTGTTTAACTCGTTACTTTCCATTTCTTTTATACGTTCATTTTCATTAATTATATAATTACCGGTTATTTTACCTTTATTAATATTGAATTTTCAAAGTCCATGCTATGTTTGTCAAAGTCCATGCTAATCTCTTTAGAGAATTTTGAAGTAATATGTAATAGTTCTGTTATATTTGTACCAGTATTAGAGTATAATTTTAAATCATCCATATAGAGTAAATGCGTTAACTGAAATGAAACTTGTCTGTTAATTTTAATGTCAAATCCAATTTAGAATCTATTAATTAATGAGATAGTGGGTTTAAAGCTAGACAAAACCATAATGGACCGAGGGAATCTCCTTGGAAAATACCTCTTTTAATGGGAATTTCATCGGTGTTCATTTCGTTGTCAGATGTTCGTAGTGTAAGAGTTTTTCTTCACCTTCCCATTACTTTTTTTAAGGAACTGTACTATTAATGGATAGATTTTGCAAATTTCTAGTACTTCTATTAGTAATGAATGTGGTACGCTATCAAGCCTTTTTATAATCAATGTAAGTGATAAAGAGGTCTTTTCTGGTAGTTTGAACGTATTTGAGAACTATAGCATCTATTGTAAGTTGTTCTTTACAGCTCATATGGAACTGTCTACAGCCTTTTTGTTCTTCCGTTAAAAACTTATTGTTGTTTATATGTCTATTGATTATAAAAGCTATGCATGAAGTTATTACCTTATATATAGTCGGTAGACAAGTGATGGGCCGATATTGTGAAGGGTCATCAGTCCTAGTAGTTTTCGGTAGCATGTAAGTAATTCCTTTGGTAAAAATTCAGGGATTACATCATTACCTTTCACAGCATCTGTTATTTGCTTTTCTAATATGCTATGTAAATTACAGAACTTTTTAATCCAGTAGTTATGTATTCCATCTATATCTTTATTATTATTATCTTGAAATACGCACACATCTGCAATGCAAATCTTTCTTATATTTTCTTTTAAAAAATACTAGTAATGCTAAAGCCACATTGCTAGTAGTCCTGTTAACCACTTCAACTTACTACAATTCCTGTGTCTGGAGTTGGTTGACGACAATAGTAGAATGGCGTGTTTGAACTGCGACGTTACGTTTCGCAGTCCAACCATTGGACTATTGACGCTTACTATAATCTGTATTATGTTTAACGTGCATAATACTATCCTTATTATCCAGTTACAGTCTTTATATTTACTTCGCCTTTTACATTATTTTATCTTCATTAAATTTCCAATACTGGCGTAGACAGAGGTCTAAACAATGAAGTACTATCGATCCATTTTCATCGAAGCTTATTTCGAATAACGAGCTACGGTGTGAGCCTGTTGTCGAATTAGTGTCCAACGGAACGAATAACGGTAAAATATGCATAGTTACATTAATATTCACATAGAAATTATTCGTACATATAAACATCCATGAATAGAGTACAAACATTCATATTCATTACACAAATCTTGGCCCTACCGGGATTTGAAACCGAAAACCTTGCCTGGAAGGCAGGATGGCGTTCAACTAGGCTATCGTGTTGGTATCGGTTTATTATAAGCCGCATTTTTTATCTCAACTTTTGATAAAAATATGTTCTAGACTAATTTCCTTCACAACGATTGAAATATATGTTACCAGGATTAATTAATTTAGAAGTATTAATAATTTAGAAGTCATGATAGCCGAGTGTTTGGGTGGTCGGAATTTCGAGTCAAGAGACCCGAGTTCGATCCCCAAGTGGCTGGCTCGTACCAATGGGTTTTTCAAAAACTTATGTACGAATATCGTTGGCTTGGACATAAAGGCGGCGACGGGCTCACCACCTGTCGCGTTGTCCCGAAAATATCTTCGGTGGAAGGTGGGTCGAAGGGACATAATTGTCTAAACTAGACCTCTGTCTACCCCTGTATTGGGAATTGCGTGAAGATATTTATTTATTTAAGGATTAATTAAAATTTAAGTCACGATAACCGAGTGGTTGGGTGGTCGGAATTTCGAGTCAAGAGGCCCGAGTTCGATCCCCAGGTGGCAGTACCAATCAGTTTTTCAAAAACTTATGTACGAATTACATCGTTGGCTTGGAAATAAAGCCGGCGTCGGGCTCACCACCTGTCACGTTGTCCCGAAAATATTTTCGGTGGAAGGTGGGTCAAAGGGACTTAATTGTCTAGACTAGACCTCTGTCTACCTCTGTATTGGGAATTGCGTGAGGACATTATTATTATTTATTTTATAATTAAAATTTAGGCATAAATTTAAATTTCATAAATGTAATGAAAAATTTATTACTTTAAATATTTACATAAAAATGTAAAAAAACTAACTTTTTTTATTTAATTTAATGAAACAATTTTTACCCATATGAAAATTTAAAATTATCTAACAAAGAAGGTTTCGGTTCCAAATTTCTATTTTTAAGGAGTTTGTCTCAAAAGGAATTGTTTTAATTACGAAATTTTTTTGAGCATTTTTGAGCAATTTTGAGTAATTTGAGCTGCTTTATTATCCCTCCTGATTACAAAATTTGAATTTTCCTTTACAATAATAACCATTGTAAATAATTATATATAATTACATATATTTATATATAAATAATTGCATATATTTATTTTCAATAAATGATTTGGCAAATCTCGAGACGTATTTTCGATATGCCATCGCACGTGTTTAGAATCTTAATCGAAAGAATATATATTATAATATATTTTTACCTATAAACTTGACTAATCTCGAGATGTATTTTCAAAATGTAACGTCACGTGCGTTGGGCAATCTCGCTGATCACTCGGCGGGCGTCCTTATCCGCGCGTGTATTTTCGGCGTGCACCACGTGCTCGCGTTTCTCTCAGTAAACATCCGGACGTCGGCTGAGGAAGCGCGGTACTTTAATTTATCTCGTCTTTATTATTTTTATGATTGTTATCGTATATAAATTTTAACAGACACGATCGCCGAGTGGTTGGACGATGGAAATTTCGAGTCAAGAGGTCCGAGTTCGATCACCAAAACTCGTACCTTTAATGAGCTTTTTCAAAACTTGTGTACGATTTATGTCGTTAGCTTGGACATAATTAAGTTCTATTAAAACAGTATTATAGAAAACATTATTTTGTATTTTTTTTTGTTTTTTTTTTTATTTTATAAACTCATTATGAAATCATGTAATGACACTGAGTAAAAGCTAGAATAATTGTGTTTTGTAATCAGAAATAAGGAAGGTACCACAAACACCCAGATCGAGATAAAACAGAACAAGTGGTGCCACTCTGAACTGGATGAAATGCATATATTGCACCCGGATAAGAGCTGGCGACAACTACAAAACCAGTGTTTATACCACTCGACCGCGAATAGTGGGGCACCACGGAAATACGGAGGACTTATGTCAATACGTCATGTTCAAAGCTCTAACTGCAAAAATTAGTTACTTTATGTAATATAAACTACAATTTATATAAATTAATTTAATTACATAAATTTTATTTATTATTTTGTTATTTAATTATATTAATTTAAACTTAATTTTGACGAGTTTCTCACTAAAATGGTTTCTCAATAACATTCTGTCTTCTTCAAATCAAATCAAATCAAATCATTTATATTTCGACATAAAACTGTACATTCGATACTTCTTCAGGTCCTTGTAACTGCCAATTGCTATGTCTTGAAATCTCTATATGTAACTTTGTAATATTAGCAATTTATAGGCCTTCGTCAAATGTCAGTGCTGATAGTTTTATTGATTCACTAAGTTTATATCTTGATACAATTGAATCACAGCAAAATATTATAATTGTCGGTGATATAAATATAAATATTAATCCTAAAGAATCTCAACAAACTTATGAACGTAATAATAGACAAAATTATCTATCATCTTTAGTAATACACGGTCTTTAGTAATACACGGACTGGTCATACATTCCCAACAAGGCAACATGCATGTCTAGATCATTTCATGTTGAAACTTAACAAAAAGCAATATTCGACTTTTATTGCTATTTTAAACACTTCAATAACTGACCACCAAATGGCTTTGCAAAGTTTATCGAATACAGCTAAATCATTAGATTGTCGAAGGAAAAAAATCACAATTAATTTTGATAAAGCTTACAATGACCTGCAGAAACAAAATTTTGACGAATTATTTAGAAATATGGATGCAAATATTTTTACAGACCTGCTTATTATAACAATCTCAAACACCCTCATTACACACACAAAATTTTTGTCTATCTCCAGAAGTAAACGCTTTATTGAACCATACATAACAGAAGGTATTTTAAGATTTATAATAAATAGGAACAACATGCAAAAGAAATTAAAATTAGACCTTAAAAATTAAATACTTAGTATAACATATAGAAGATACAGAAATTACTGCAACGGAATTATTAAAAAATTGAAACGCAAATATGAACGCGAAAAACTGGCTTTATCAAGTAAAGATAACAAAAAACTCTGGTCCACAATAACTGATATAACTCAATTTAAAGAAAATAAAATCTCAAACAGTAATTTACTCAGTATTGCACCGTCAGATAAACTGTCTGTTAATCTTGTCAATAAGTTCTTTGCCAACATTGGAAGAGACCTTGCTGATGTGATCAAAGCTAAGCCTTTAACACACCTACCTACCATTTATCAAAATTCGGTAAACAAACAAGTCTCATCTTTTGTTTTATTCAATACTGACCCTTACGAAGTTGAACAAGTACTTATGACTCTCAATCCCAACAGTGCTCTAGGTTGGGATAATATACCTACAAGATTTATACAGCAATCTAAAAGCATTCTTGTCCCGGTTATTAGTGATTTGGCTAATCTTTGTTTTGCATCTGGTGTATTTCCGAAGTCCTTAAAACAATCTATTATTACTCCGGTGTACAAGAGTGGGGACAGAGATGATGTAAACAACTACAGGCCAATATCAGTCCTAACATCAATTTCTAAGATCATTGAGAAACTTATCAACAAAAGATAAATCTCATATTTAAACAAATTTAATATCCTTGCGGAGAATCAATTTGAATTTCGTAAAAAGTTATCCATAGAAGACGCTGTTTCCTCCCTCACCTCACTTGTTGTTGATAATTTAGATAAAGGAATAAAGTGCTTAACAGTATTCTTGGACCTCAAAAAAGCGTTTGACACCGTTTCTGTCTCCACGTTTGTTCACAAACTCGAGAATATTAATATATCCGTGGCACCTCATTGGCGCTTTTACATGATTATTTGAGTGACCGTAGTCAAAGTGTTAAAATAAACGATAACATTAGCGATTATATTAACATAACTTATGGCGTACCGCAGGGTAGTGTTCTTGGACCTACACTTTTCCTGATTTAAATGGATGATTTATGTAACTTAAATTAAGAGTTTGGGAAAATTTTCTCTCATGCAGACGATACTGCAATTGTGTTTTCGGGTGACTCGTGGGAACAGGTTCGCCAACGTACAAAATCTGGACTAAAAATTGTTGCAAAGTGGTTAAATTACAACTTTCTTACACTGAACATAAAGAAAACAAACTACATATGTTTCTCAATTCGGAATTTAACTCAACCAAATTCCGATTTCACAATCAGGATTCACGACTGCGATAACCAAGACTCTAAGCACTGTAAATGTCCAATCATAAAAAAAGTTGAAAGAACGAAATATTAAGGTATTACTGTTGACCAAAATTTGTCTTGGTATGCTCACATAAATTTGGTATCATCTAGAATGAGGAAACTTATTTGGATTTTTAAAACTTTGCGACATGTAACTTCGAAAGATATTCTAAATAAAATATACATAGCTTATTTCAATCTATCCTGGTCTATTGCATTCCCGTTTGGGGTGGGGCTCTGAAAACAAAGTTTTTAAAACTTGAAAGAATTCAGAGATCCCTTTTTAAGGTTATGTATTCAAAAAAGATACAGATTTCCTACCACAGAATTATACAAAATTAGCAACCTGCTTTCAGTCAGGCAACTTCACATATTACATTTGATCCAAGCATATTAAGTAAAAGAAGAAAGGATATAGTTTTTCCGTGTCCAACAGCATCAACGAGTTTTGCCAGTAGGCAGTATGAAAGGCGAGGTTCTTACCTCTACAATAAATTAAATAAATCTCTAAATATTTACACAAAGAACTATCGAGAGTGCAAAAAGAGAGTTGCTGAATGGCTGCAATCACTTGACTGTAAGGAAACATACACACAAACATACACACGCACACTCACGAATTTTTAATTATTATTCTTTGTTTTACTATTAAATTATTATTATTTTTTTGTTATCGTTGCCGTTTTTACTTCTTAATTATTTTAAAAATTTACTAGTGTTAAGCAAGAGAACTATTACTTGTTTACCGTCTGTTTCTTATATAAGTACCGGTTAGGATGACTATTATTTGTATACTTTTCTCTTGCTCTTATAGTTTTAAGTACCGCCTAGATTTTTACTAGCCTAATGGAAGAGCGGGGCCTCCTATTACAAGTAAATAATTATTACTTAAAAGGAGTTCTCCAGATGACATTTTGTTAACTAGGTTTTAAATTTTTGTCTTAACTCTTATTTCTCTTCACACTTCACAAAGTCAGGATAGCCGAGTCGATGGGTGGTCAGAATTTCGATTCAAGAGACCCGAGTTCGATCCCCAGGTGGTAGTATCAATGAGTTTTTCAAAAACTTATGTACGATTTCATTGTTAGTTTGGACATGAAGACGGCGACGGACTCACCACCTGTCACGTTGTCCCGAAAATATCTTCGGTGGAACGTGGGTCAAAGGGACTTAATTGTCTAGACTAGACCTCTGTCTATCCTTGTATTGGGAATTGCGTGAAGATATTTATTTATTTATGTAACTCTTAATTCTGTCATATGTGAACCGATTTTGAAAATTCTACTTAAAAAGTAGGAGATTCTCAAATGGGTTATTTGACGTTTTTTTTAAATTTTTGTCTTAACTCTTATTTCTCTTCACACTTCACAAAGTCAGGATAGCTGAGTCGATGGGTGGTCAGAATTTCGATTCAAGAGACCCGAGTTCGATCCCCAGGTGGTAGTATCAATGAGTTTTTCAAAAACTTATGTACGATTTCATTGTTAGTTTGACATGAAGACGGCGACGGACTCACCACCTGTCACGTTGTCCTGAAAATATCTTCGGTGGAACGTGGGTCAAAGGGACTTAATTGTCTAGACTAGACCTCTGTCTATCCTTGTATTGGGAATTGCGTGAAGATATTTATTTATTTATGTAACTTAAATTAAGAGTTTGGGAAAATTTTCTCTCATGCAGACGATACTGCAATTGTGTTTTCGGGTGACTCGTGGGAACAGGTTCGCCAACGTACAAAATCTGGACTAAAATTGTTGCAAAGTGGTTAAATTACAACTTTCTTACACTGAACATAAAGAAAATAAAATCTCAAACAGTAATTTACTCAGTATTGCACCGTCAGATAAACTGTCTGTTAATCTTGTCAATAAGTTCTTTGCCAACATTGGAAGAGACCTTGCTGATGTGATCAAAGCTAAGCCTTTAACACACCTACCTACCATTTATCAAAATTCGGTAAACAAACAAGTCTCATCTTTTGTTTTATTCAATACTGACCCTTACGAAGTTGAACAAGTACTTATGACTCTCAATCCCAACAGTGCTCTAGGTTGGGATAATATACCTACAAGATTTATACAGCAATCTAAAAGCATTCTTGTCCCGGTTATTAGTGATTTGGCTAATCTTTGTTTTGCATCTGGTGTATTTCCGAAGTCCTTAAAACAATCTATTATTACTCCGGTGTACAAGAGTGGGGACAGAGATGATGTAAACAACTACAGGCCAATATCAGTCCTAACATCAATTTCTAAGATCATTGAGAAACTTATCAACAAAAGATAAATCTCATATTTAAACAAATCAAATCAAATCAAATCAAATCATTTATATTTCGACATAAACTGTACATTCGATACTTCTTCAGGTCCTTGTAACTGCCAATTGCTATGTCTTGAAATCTCTATATGTAACTTTGTAATATTAGCAATTTATAGGCCTTCGTCAAATGTCAGTGCTGATAGTTTTATTGATTCACTAAGTTTATATCTTGATACAATTGAATCACAGCAAAATATTATAATTGTCGGTGATATAAATATAAATATTAATCCTAAAGAATCTCAACAAACTTATGAACGTAATAATAGACAAAATTATCTATCATCTTTAGTAATACACGGACTGGTCATACATTCCCAACAAGGCAACATGCATGTTCAGATCATTTCATGTTGAAACTTAACAAAAGCAATATTCGACTTTTATTGCTATTTTAAACACTTCAATAACTGACCACCAAATGGTTTCTCAATAACATTCTGTCTTCTTCAAATCAAATCAAATCAAATCAAATCAAATCAAATCAAATCAAATCAAATCAAATCAAATCAAATCAAATCAAATCAAATCAAATCAAATCAAATCAAATCAAATCAAATCAAATCAAATCAAATCAAATCAAATCAAATCAAATCAAATCAAATCAAATCAAATCAAATCAAATCAAATCAAATCAAATCAAATCAAATCAAATCAAATCAAATCAAATCAAATCAAATCAAATCAAATCAAATCAAATCAAATCATTTATATTTCGACATAAACTGTACATTCGATACTTCTTCAGGTCCTTGTAACTGCCAATTGCTATGTCTTGAAATCTCTATATGTAACTTTGTAATATTAGCAATTTATAGGCCTTCGTCAAATGTCAGTGCTGATAGTTTTATTGATTCACTAAGTTTATATCTTGATACAATTGAATCACAGCAAAATATTATAATTGTCGGTGATATAAATATAAATATTAATCCTAAAGAATCTCAACAAACTTATGAACGTAATAATAGACAAAATTATCTATCATCTTTAGTAATACACGGACTGGTCATACATTCCCAACAAGGCAACATGCATGTTCAGATCATTTCATGTTGAAACTTAACAAAAGCAATATTCGACTTTTATTGCTATTTTAAACACTTCAATAACTGACCACCAAAATGGTTTCTCAATAACATTCTGTCTTCTTCAAATCAAATCAAATCAAATCAAATCAAATCAAATCAAATCAAATCAAATCAAATCAAATCAAATCAAATCAAATCAAATCAAATCAAATCAAATCAAATCAAATCAAATCAAATCAAATCAAATCAAATCAAATCAAATCAAATCAAATCAAATCAAATCAAATCAAATCATTTATATTTCGACATAAACTGTACATTCGATACTTCTTCAGGTCCTTGTAACTGCCAATTGCTATGTCTTGAAATCTCTATATGTAACTTTGTAATATTAGCAATTTATAGGCCTTCGTCAAATGTCAGTGCTGATAGTTTTATTGATTCACTAAGTTTATATCTTGATACAATTGAATCACAGCAAAATATCTCATAAAAGGTTAGACTATTTATAAAAGTGCCATGGTCTGATACACATACATATTGTATTTTTATAGGAAGGGAGGCAAACGAGTAGGTGGCTCACGTGATGGTAAGTGTTTACCGCCGCCCATGAACATCCGCAATACAAGAAGCATAGCAGAAGCGTTGCCGGCCTTAGAGAAATGTATAGGCTCTTTTCTTGAATTTGAGTGAATGACCTTAACAAAAGCGTACGTATATACACACGATTAATTCCTAATTAAGATATGAAAACATTAATAATAAAGTCCATTTATAATAAAAGAATGATTAGAATATTTTATTATCATATAAGTAAAAGAAGAAAGGATATAGTTTTTCCGTGTCCAACAGCATCAACGAGTTTTGCCAGTAGGCAGTATGAAAGGCGAGGTTCTTACCTCTACAATAAATTAAATAAATTCTAAATATTTACACAAAGAACTATCGAGAGTGCAAAAGAGAGTTGCTGAATGGCTGCAATCACTTGACTGTAAGGAAACATACACACAAACATACACACGCACACTCACGAATTTTTAATTATTATTCTTTGTTTTACTATTAAATTATTATTATTTTTTTGTTATCGTTGCCGTTTTTACTTCTTAATTATTTTAAAAATTTACTAGTGTTAAGCAAGAGAACTATTACTTGTTTACCGTCTGTTTCTTATATAAGTACCGGTTAGGATGACTATTATTTGTATACTTTTCTCTTGCTATTATAGTTTTAAGTACCGCCTAGATTTTTACTAGCCTAATGGAAGAGCGGGGCCTCCTATTACAAGTAAATAATTATTACTTAAAAGGAGTTCTCCAGATGACATTTTGTTAACTAGGTTTTAAATTTTTTTCTTGAAGATTTTCATCTCTAGTAAAATAAAAATTTAATAAAATTAAGGTGGCAATATTCAATTCTCCACTTCATGACGTACCTGCACATCTTATAAACAAGCCTGAAAATACTCCATCGCAAGATGTAGGCCCCTCCCCTAATCACTGTGATCAGTAAGTGGATTGACAGTTGCGTGTTCGTCAGCAGTCTGCCTTTTGGTCTAAATTTTTCGCTTAGTCACCTCAAAAACCGCTTCGAGAAGAAATAAGTAGGTATATAAGCCGATATCGTTCGACTAAATTGAGGCGTCTATTGGTTTTTATCGCCGCTTATAGAAAAATATAACATACTTTTCTTTGTTGTCGTCTCCAGTTTACTACGTCTTAGTATTAATAAGACGCGCCGAGTACGAGCAAAAAATACGTATATTTCTTGCAAGTTCCCAAATGCGGCACTAACCGTCGGGATCGGTCTTTCCGTTAATATTGCGTGATAAATAAGCATATTTTTAACCGACTTCAAAAAAGTAGGAGATTCTCAAATGGGTTATTTGACGTTTTTTTTTTTAAATTTTTGTCTTAACTCTTATTTCTCTTCACACTTCACAAAGTCAGGAT
Source organism: Sericinus montela (assembly GCA_029286605.1). Taxonomy (NCBI): domain Eukaryota; kingdom Metazoa; phylum Arthropoda; class Insecta; order Lepidoptera; family Papilionidae; genus Sericinus; species Sericinus montela. The sequence continues at coordinate 459,784 of JAGSMR010000122.1, read as the reverse complement.
AGCCGAGTCGATGGGTGGTCAGAATTTCGATTCAAGAGACCCGAGTTCGATCCCCAGGTGGTAGTATCAATGAGTTTTTCAAAAACTTATGTACGATTTCATTGTTAGTTTGGACATGAAGACGGCGACGGACTCACCACCTGTCACGTTGTCCCGAAAATATCTTCGGTGGAACGTGGGTCAAAGGGACTTAATTGTCTAGACTAGACCTCTGTCTATCCTTGTATTGGGAATTGCGTGAAGATATTTATTTATTTATGTAACTCTTAATTCTGTCATATGTGAACCGATTTTGAAAATTCTACTTAAAAAAGTAGTTAACGTTTAGAATTTTTCTTATATAATTTAATTTTTACACGTTACAAGCGTTGCGGTTAATTCGTAATTTTTAGTGATGAAAAACAAGAGCAGATATGAAATTAAAAAATTTTGTTACATCAAGATTTTAAAGCGTATGTAAAATTTTAATTGATGCTGATAAGACACTATATCACAACGTCGCCCGTTCAAACCGTTTCAGTATAAAAAACAAAACGAAACATTTAATTTTGAAACTTTAAAATTGTTCAATTCATTTAATAGATTCCCTTTCGTCTGCAAAATATCTCATAAAAGGTTAGACTATTTATAAAAGTGCCATGGTCTGATACACATACATATTGTATTTTTTTATAGGGAAGGGAGGCAAACGAGTAGGTGGCTCACGTGATGGTAAGTGTTTACCGCCGCCCATGAACATCCGCAATACCAGAAGCATAGCAGAAGCGTTGTTGGCCTTAGAGAAATGTATAGGCTCTTTTCTTGAATTTGAGTGAATGACCTTAACAAAAGCGTACGTATATACACACGATTAATTCCTAATTAAGATATGAAACATTAATAATAAAGTCCATTTATAATAAAAGAATGATTAGAATATTTTATTATCATATAAGTAAAAGAAACTTTCTTCAGGCCATTCCCCATACTGGGGTAGACAGAGGTCAAGTCTAGACAATTAAGACTTTTCGACCCATCTTTAATCGAAGCCTATTTTAGGATTTTTATTTCAGGAGTTTTTCAAAACTTATGTACGATTTCATTGTTAGTTTGGACATGAAGACGGCGACGGGCTCACCACCTGTCACGTTGTCCCGAAAATATCTTCGGTGGAACGTGGGTCAAAGGGACTTAATTGTCTAGACTAGACCTCTGTCTACATCTGTATTGGGAATTGCGTGAAGATATTTATTTATTTATGTAACTCTTAATTCTGTCATATGTGAACCGATTTTGAAAATTCTACTTAAAAAAGTAGTTAACGTTTAGAATTTTTCTTATATAATTTAATTTTTACACGTTACAAGCGTTGCGGTTAATTCGTAATTTTTAGTAATGAAAACAAGAGCAGATATGAAATTAAAAATTTTGTTACATCAAGATTTTAAAGCGTATGTAAAATTTTAATTGATGCTGATAAGACACGATATCACAACGTCGCCTGTTCAAACTGTTTCAGTATAAAACAAAACGAAACATTTAATGTTTTATAACTTTAAAATTGTTCAATTCATTTAATAGATTCCCTTTCGTCTGCAAAATATCTCATAAAAGGTTAGACTATTTATAAAAGTGCCATGGTCTGATACACATACATATTGTATTTTTTTTATAGGAAGGGAGGCAAACGAGTAGGTGGCTCACGTGATGGTAAGTGTTTACCGCCGCCCATGAACATCCGCAATACAAGAAGCATAGCAGAAGCGTTGCTGGCCTTAGAGAAATGTATAGGCTCTTTTCTTGAATTTGAGTGATTGACCTTAACCAAAGCGTACGTATATACACACGATTAATTCCTAATTAAGATATGAAAACATTAATAATAAAGTCCATTTGTAATAAAAGAATGATTAGAATATTTTATTATCATATAAGTAAAAGAAACTTTCTTCACGCCATTCCCCATACTGGGGTAGACAGGGGTCTAGACAATTAAGACTTTTCGACCCATCTTTAATCGAAGCCTATTTTAGGATTTTTATTTCAGGAGTTTTTCAAAACTTATGTACGATTTCATTGTTAGTTTGGACATGAAGACGGCGACGGACTCACCACCTGTCACGTTGTCCCACAAATATCTTCGGTTGAACGTGGGTCAAAGGGACTTAATTGTTTAGACTAGACCTCTGTCTAACTATTGGGAATTGCGTGAAGATATTTTATTATCATATAAGTAAAAGAAACTTTCTTCAGGCCATTCCCATACTGGGGTAGACAGGGGTCTAGACAATTAAGACTTTTCGACCCATCTTTAATCGAAGCCTATTTTAGGATTTTTATTTCAGGAGTTTTTCAAAAAAAACTTATGTACGATTTCATTGTTAGTTTGGACATGAAGACGGCGACGGACTCACCACCTGTCACGTTGTCCCGAAAATATCTTCGGTGGAACGTGGGTCAAAGGGACTTAATTGTCTAGACTAGACCTCTGTCTATCCTTGTATTGGGAATTGCGTGAAGATATTTATTTATTTATGTAACTCTTAATTCTGTCATATGTGAACCGATTTTGAAAATTCTACTTAAAAAAGTAGTTAACGTTTAGAATTTTTCTTATATAATTTAATTTTACACGTTACAAGCGTTGCGGTTAATTCGTAATTTTTAGTGATGAAAAACAAGAGCAGATATGAAATTAAAAAATTTTGTTACATCAAGATTTTAAAGCGTATGTAAAATTTTAATTGATGCTGATAAGACACGATATCACAACGTCGCCCGTTCAAACTGTTTCAGTATAAAAAACAAAACGAAACATTTAATTTTGAAACTTTAAAATTGTTCAATTCATTTAATAGATTCCCTTTCGTCTGCAAAATATCTCATAAAAGGTTAGACTATTTATAAAAGTGCCATGGTCTGATACACATACATATTGTATTTTTTTATAGGGAAGGGAGGCAAACGAGTAGGTGGCTCACGTGATGGTAAGTGTTTACCGCCGCCCATGAACATCCGCAATACCAGAAGCATAGCAGAAGCGTTGCCGGCCTTAGAGAAATGTATAGGCTCTTTTCTTGAATTTGAGTGATTGACCTTAACCAAAGCGTACGTATATACACACGATTAATTCCTAATTAAGATATGAAAACATTAATAATAAAGTCCATTTATAATAAAAGAATGATTAGATTATTTTATTATCATATAAGTAAAAGAAACTTTCTTCACGCCATTCCCCATACTGGGGTAGACAGGGGTCTAGACAATTAAGACTTTTCGACCCATCTTTAATCGAAGCCTATTTTAGGATTTTTATTTCAGGAGTTTTTCAAAAAAAAAAACTTATGTACGAATTTCATCGTTGGCTTGTACATAAAAGACGGCGACCGGCTCACCACCTATCACGTTGTCCCGAAAATATCTTCGGTGGAAGGTGGGTCAAAGGGACTTAATTGTCTAGACTTGACCTTTGTCTACCCCTGTATTGGGAATTGCGTGAAAATATTTTTTTTTATTTTAGGATTACGTGACGACTGTCGCCGTCTTTATGTCCAAGTCAACTGTATTAATTGTAAGAAAGAAGAAAGAAAGAAAGAAACATTTATTTTAGCACTTAAAATTAAATATAAAGTGAAAAATAGAACTGAGACATATACAATAAATTAAATACGATCGCCATTTTGCAGAAGTGCAGTGTGCCAAAATAGGAGAGCCACTCAGGTATATTGCTGGGATGAAACCTGCACTGACAGGTACATGCCAGCCCTGATTTTCAGTGGCCCCTGAATATATAAATATACATAATACATAATATATAAAACTATGTGTATATACATATGTATGTACACACATGTATATGTATGCATGTCTATGTGTATATACATAGACATGCATACATATATATACTTATAAATACTCACATAATAATACTTGATGTGGTGCGTACGCAGGGGGCAGCGACTACCGATCTATCCATAACATTAGAAAATATATATTATACATACACATACATATTGAGCATGTATGTATACACACATATTTATACAATTATATATGATGAGTTTTGGCAGCAGATACTTATCCTTTAGGATGGGGTATACCCATCCTAGATATATCCACTACGTCAAATAGTGAAGGAAACAAAGATAAGATAAACTTTATTCCTGCAGTTGTTTGTTTAATAGGAATAATTTTAACTTTTGGCGGAAATTATGTACGGAATGTAGATTTCGAAAAGGGGGTGGTAAATTGTTCCAGCACTTAGTTGCCGCATATCGGAAACTTCCCTTGAAAGAAGCGGAATGTTGAGTGGGTACCAACAACACGAGTGTACACGAGTTTTGGAAAAATCCTTTGGTATGGACCTACCATCTGGGGATCGACTCGGGTCTCTTGACTTGAATTCCGATCACCTCACCACTCGGCTATCGTGACTTAACGTGATTAGAATTTTGAACTAAAATAGTCGCCAAAACTGTCATCGCTTATTAAACTAGTGTGATGGGAAAGGAAGTTGACAGTTGACAAGCTGTCACTAGACGGTCGTTTGAATTTAGAACAAAATTTAAAAATAGTTGAAGAAAGCCAGCTCTGAGCATCTCTGACCAGAGAATGTTATGGTTATAATTTCAGAAAATAAAAAAAAATTGAAGCTAGAATCTACTTTTCCGGGTTAGATTCCTGGGCTGGTCAATGCAGAAAATAATTTTTCTATATATTCTCGGGTCTAGGTTTTTGTGGTACCTTAGTTGTTTCCGATTCCATAACACAAGTGCTTTAACTTTAGAGTAAGAGCAACATCTGTGGTTTTTATATATTTAATTACGTTTTATTTAACAAATATAAAATAAAATATCTTCACGCAATTCCCAATACAGGGGTAGACAGAGGTCAAGTCTAGACAATTAAGACTTTTCGACCCATCTTTAATCGAAGCCTATTTTAGGATTTTTATTTCAGGAGTTTTTCAAAAAAAAAAACTTATGTACGAATTTCATCGTTGGCTTGTACATAAAAGACGGCGACCGGCTCACCACCTATCACGTTGTCCCGAAAATATCTTCGGTGGAAGGTGGGTCAAAGGGACTTAATTGTCTAGACTTGACCTTTGTCTACCCCTGTATTGGGAATTGCGTGAAAATATTTTTTTTTATTTTAGGATTACGTGACGACTGTCGCCGTCTTTATGTCCAAGTCAACTGTATTAATTGTAAGAAAGAAGAAAGAAAGAAAGAAACATTTATTTTAGCACTTAAAATTAAATATAAAGTGAAAAATAGAACTGAGACATATACAATAAATTAAATACGATCGCCATTTTGCAGAAGTGCAGTGTGCCAAAATAGGAGAGCCACTCAGGTATATTGCTGGGATGAAACCTGCACTGACAGGTACATGCCAGCCCTGATTTTCAGTGGCCCCTGAATATATAAATATACATAATACATAATATATAAAACTATGTGTATATACATATGTATGTACACACATGTATATGTATGCATGTCTATGTGTATATACATAGACATGCATACATATATATACTTATAAATACTCACATAATAATACTTGATGTGGTGCGTACGCAGGGGGCAGCGACTACCGATCTATCCATAACATTAGAAAATATATATTATACATACACATACATATTGAGCATGTATGTATACACACATATTTATACAATTATATATGATGAGTTTTGGCAGCAGATACTTATCCTTTAGGATGGGGTATACCCATCCTAGATATATCCACTACGTCAAATAGTGAAGGAAACAAAGATAAGATAAACTTTATTCCTGCAGTTGTTTGTTTAATAGGAATAATTTTAACTTTTGGCGGAAATTATGTACGGAATGTAGATTTCGAAAAGGGGGTGGTAAATTGTTCCAGCACTTAGTTGCCGCATATCGGAAACTTCCCTTGAAAGAAGCGGAATGTTGAGTGGGTACCAACAACACGAGTGTACACGAGTTTTGGAAAAATCCTTTGGTATGGACCTACCATCTGGGGATCGACTCGGGTCTCTTGACTTGAATTCCGATCACCTCACCACTCGGCTATCGTGACTTAACGTGATTAGAATTTTGAACTAAAATAGTCGCCAAAACTGTCATCGCTTATTAAACTAGTGTGATGGGAAAGGAAGTTGACAGTTGACAAGCTGTCACTAGACGGTCGTTTGAATTTAGAACAAAATTTAAAAATAGTTGAAGAAAGCCAGCTCTGAGCATCTCTGACCAGAGAATGTTATGGTTATAATTTCAGAAAATAAAAAAAAATTGAAGCTAGAATCTACTTTTCCGGGTTAGATTCCTGGGCTGGTCAATGCAGAAAATAATTTTTCTATATATTCTCGGGTCTAGGTTTTTGTGGTACCTTAGTTGTTTCCGATTCCATAACACAAGTGCTTTAACTTTAGAGTAAGAGCAACATCTGTGGTTTTTATATATTTAATTACGTTTTATTTAACAAATATAAATATACTGTAATGTTGAATAGGGAAGCAGGTAGACAATGACTATATCACTAAAGGCTTCGTTACTTCAGAACTCCATGTTGAATATGACACAGGCTTTTCATGAGTTAACTCGCTCCTTCATAGATCTCATATACCTTCATGCTCCATTATAGTCAAGAGTTCACCCTTTTTGTATCTAACAAAAAAAGGTTATTACGCTATAATAAATGTCATATTTGCCATAATCGCCAGATATTAGCGATCGCAATACCAATTCGCTGAATTTTGGTCAATTTATTTTTCTAGGCTTTTTCTTTGTTACCTTTGAAGACAATAAGGGGAATAAAGTGAGTGATATATTCTTTCGTCGAAACCACAGGGCATTGAGCCCGGTTATAGCTAGTTAATTAAGAAAATTGCTTTATGACTAACGTAGTAAAACAGTGATGGAGAGAGACCGAATTAAATTGTTCGAATTCCGCAACGAGCAATTCCAAGTAGTACGTAGCTGGAACAACTCTTTTAGGACTTGTTTGAAATGAGACAGAGTAAGGGCAATTTTGCATTAAAACTAAATATTTGTATTAAGATTACAAAACTAATCCCAAAGATAAAGCTTTAAAATTTAGTAGTGTTCTTCTAAGTATAAAATGTACCCAAGTTTCTTGAAATATTATAAGATTTTGTAATTTAATATTCCTTACAATTTAAGCCAACTAATCCTTATATAAATTTAAATTTATAATCCGGTATCACTGAAATGCTAAAACTGTCTAGACAATGGCTCCAAATTTATGTAAATAAGTAATAATAATAAATAAATAAATACATAGATAGCTACTAACTTACGTACGATTTATATAATTGGAAAGGAAATAAAGACGTCGACAGACACCGCCTCTCTTCCCCAAAAATGTCTGATGAAATGTGGGGGTCCAAGACGAATTGTGACTGACAGATATGGCAAGTCTATCTCCGTCTTGGTGTTTAAGCCGGTACGATATAATTACATACATAAATATACTTATAGATAAATATCCATATGCCCATAACTCGACAACATATAAAACAATCATTCATATTCATCACACAAATGTTTGTCCTTAACGGGTTGATTGTAAGTTGGCAATAAATATATAACACCTCAAATATATAACACCTCACCGACTTCCTAGTAGTAGAGTACTCACCGGTTATCAAGGTGTCGCCAGCACGGAGATCCCGGGTTCGATTCCCGGTCCGGAATCGAACCCGGGATCTCCGTGCTGGCGACGAAAGTAGAAAAAACTTTCTCTACATTTTCTCGGGTTTAGGTGTTTGTGGTACCTTCGTTGTGTCAGATTCCGTAACACAAATACTACTATTTACTTTGGAATCAGAGCAACGTATGTGATGTGGCTCCTATATATGTATATATGATAATAAAGCTTTGGCCACAAAGCTTAAGCCACCTTTGTTAACATTACATTACAAATAAAACCTCGATATACATTCAACATCTGGGCCGCCATAAGAACCGCTTGACAAACGATGCGCCTAAACCCCCAGAAAAACATCGTAACTCTAACCGTTAACAAGGGCTTGTGTGCACAGCGCCATATCGCTGTTTGTCTGTACTTTTTGCAATCGATACCGCTGAAATACAGCAGCTGTGCCATCTAAACCCGATGCGCGGATGACGTCTTTTTGTTTGCGCTCATGTGGCAATGGCTTTATTTTCGGAATGACATCGAATTCTTTTTAATCCATTTCTGTATATGTTCACTTCATCTAATGTTTCAAGGAACTAAATAGCAATGTATTGAATATTTTAATGATGGTATACATATGGATTATATATAAATCTTTAACAATCTTAGTAAGGAATATTGGAGTCTATCGTTTATCACTTTAACATGATTTTATTACCTTCTTATGTCTCATAAAACGTTGGATTGAATTTCTATTCACACTCTGCATACTTATCAACGATGATGATAAAATAAAAAAAATATCGTTTACAAAAGTAAACTAAACTACTATTTTTTGTTGCCAGATACCGATAAAAGAAAATCGTTATCAATATTTTAATAAGGACCCCTAATTTTTTTTAATCACTATTGTTTTAACTCATAAAAATATATTTTACCTACCAAAAATATCATCGGTGGAAGTGTTTGGCTTCCTCCGTATTGAAAATGGCGTGAAGATTTTTTTATTAGTTTTGTTGGCTATTATTAATTTTTAATTTAAAAAATTTGTATACAAAAACTCTTTGGATCCAATAAATGTAAAAAAGTTATTATAAACTCACATTCAATAATTATAAGTTAGTAGTAATAGTTCACAACATACAACCCATCGTAAGCATTTTACAGTTTATATACAAATACATGCATGTTTTTCAGATTCATGCTTAGTTATTTAGATGACTAGCAAAAGTTCAAACATAGTGAAAAAACAACTACAGCGTCGTCGGTAGACAATCTATTATCTTTTAAATTAAACGAGTAAAACTGCAAGCAGTGCTAGTTATTTTTTTTAATCAAAGATTCATATAATTTATACTTGCGTTTGTAGTCTCTTGGTGAAATTGTATGTTATTAAAATTCATAGTTTCTCTCACTTACTCCCTCACCGGTTTAACTAAAGAATAAATTAATAAAGTGTTCGACGTTTAATAAAAAAAAAAAGAATTATTAAGTATAATGAAAGTGTCTACATGGTTTTAGAAAATGCTGGTAGTTTTCAAATTTGAGTGAATCGAGGTTTATTAAAGCTTTGTCATCTAGCGGGATAACCTAGCTTGGCTACACCTAAAAGCTTTTAGCGCGCAATTGTCTGTAACATTTTAACGTTTCCTTGAAGAAATTGCTTGAAATGTTCTAGAATAGAATAAATTATACAGTGGTTTTTATTATACTAATATTAAATAAGTAAATAAAAACTGATCCCAAAGTAAGTAGCAAAAGAAATTGTTCTTTGGAATCGGAAACAACGAAGATTCCACAAGCACACAGTCTCGAAACTATTTAGAAAAGGTGGTTTTCTGCATTGACCCGTCGGGTAAATGAATCTGGGAACTCTGAACTGATCCTTACCGGCGTGCATACACCAATCTTCCACGGAGGTCATCGAAATATACAGTGATTTGATTGAATTTTGTACGATTAGGCGTGCTAGCTTAGCGGTCACGGCGTTCTTTAATAAGAATATGACTCAGATTCGATCCATGGCCGGTTCCACTAAAATTGTTAGTGCCAAATTTACCACTTCATCTGCGATGGTGGAAGACATAGTGAAATAACTGAGAATAATATAAAGTAAGACATCTTGAGGAGTGTGAACTCTGTGTGCCTGAAAAATAAAAGTGATTTTAATTTTTACACTGGTAGCCAAATACTGGAGTAGACTGACGTCTAGAAAATTAATTCCTTTCAACTCTCTTTCTGTGTGAATGAAGACTTTTTTTGACAACGGGGCAGGGGGTGCCTATAGCCGCACAAAACGCCGTGAAAAAGGTCTACGCCATTTCTGCCTTTAAAAAATTTTGTGTCGACTTGTCTGTGAAAATAGTGTGACTACTAGCCACCGACAGATGGCGTAAAAATCATACTGAAAAATATTAAACCAGAATGAAAAAAGCTACGACTGAAAGCGACGCCTAATTCGCGGGATGTCAGCGCGGGATTATAGCAAATCCGTCTTTAAGTAAAGGCCTAAATTCTGCACTTACCTAATAGTTACTGTCATACAGCTTTTCTTAGTTCAAGAGTAAGAGCACTACCCATTTTTATTTTTAACTAGCTGCCCCCGCCGCTTTGTCCGCAGTTTAAAACTTAGCGCGGAACCCTAATTATGTTTCTGAAATAAAAATAGCCTATATTACTCCTTATAAAATTAGCTATCTGTCAGTGAAAGCGCTGTTAAAATCGATCCTGCCATATCAGAGATTAGCCGGAACAAACAGTCAGACACACAAAAATTGTAAAAAAAAATTGTAAATTCTGGTGTTTGTATCATATGTATATACATGTAGTAAAAACGGTTATTTCTATATTACAAATAGACACTCCAAAGTTATTTATATGTATTTTATAGATAAATTGTGTTAAGTAATTTAATACGGCTAAACTCAAGTATAAACAATCGGTGAAGGTACCGACTAGTTTCGGAGGTCCTTCATAAGGGTGAGTGGGATGAGTTCGCGGTCGCGTCCCGCCTCGCACTGTGCGGTACTTACACCGATTACACTTTACTGAGTTTAGCAGTTTCAATTATTTGATAAGTGATGCCTCACGAAAGTTTTAATAACGTAGTTGTGTCAAAAAATCATAAAAAATTGTTATCATAGTCTATTAAAATAACATACAGGTGTGCTAATATCACTGTTGAACAAATACGTTATCTGATTATTGCACCACCTACTAGGTATCTGTATCGCAGCTTTTTAACACCTTTGGTTGTCTAGAAGAGATTGCTATGCAGAGATAACGCTGCCAAATGGTACAGATTTTTTAGTTTTTAATGTTTTTCGATTTTGTGGTGTATAATAAAATTACCCCATTGGGTATGCCAGAAGAAGCATAAAAGTAAGTGAAAGGACTTGGGCAGAGCTTTTAGCCAGGATGGAAGATGTGATATAGATGTGGACAGGCGTCTCGCTGCCGGAAACAAGGTCAATGGTGCCCTGACTGCGTTAGTCCAAAGGCAAGGCGTAGTGAAAATACACGCCTTGCGATACATAACGCAGTGCTGGTACCGACTTTGTTATATGGCAGCGAAACCTGGGTATGCCAGAAAAAGCATAAAAGCAGGATGAATGCAGTGGAGATGCGATCTCTTCGTAAAATGTGCGGCGTTACCTTGGCCGACCGAAAGCGAAAAGAAGAGATTCGCAACATGGCAAGAAAGAAGAAGAGATTGGAAAGATGACCTTATCACTAAAATTGATAAAGGCGTGCTTCGATGGTTTGGGCACGTAGAGCGAATGAGCGAAGACCGAATGGTGAAGATAATATAGCGCGAAAGTTAATATTAAAAGGGGTCAAGGTAGGCCGAGACTAATTTTCGAAGACCATGTGAGCAAATTGCTCGAAGAGGGAAGGGTCAAGATTACTCCGATACCTCGACGTGCATGTATGAAGAAGATGATGAATCTGAAAGAAGCGAAAGAGTAAGTAATGTAAGAATCGTGAGTAAGGATCGTGACACTAGGCGATCTGTTCTCACTGGCTACCCCGTGAGGGACTGAAGGGGTAGCGTGAAAATAAGAAAGTACAATAAAATTATGTTCATTCATTCATTCATACGTTCGAATTTAAATCTTTGACCTTATCAATTGTTTGTTCTAAAACAAACTCTGGTATTGGCCAAAATAAACTGCCTTTTTGGAATCGAAGTAAGAATAATATCCCCCTTTCTTCCCGTGGCCTTAAAAGGCGACTAAGGAAAAATTACGACTGAAGTCTTGAATATCGCGATAAATGGTGACAGATGTGAATGTTGGGAAGACCGGTGACGGGCAGCAGTGATCGTCATTGCCAAGAAGGTTAAAGAAAAAGATTCTTATTCGATAGGTCAACGTCCATCGGTGAACTTTTACAGGCTGCTAATTAAGTAAGTAGCTCTTGTATATTTTACAATTTCAAAGCAATACGAGACGTGACTGAGAACACCATGACATTAACATTTGTTATTCAAATTTCATTTACTAAAATGATACGGGGGAAGTCCCGACGAAGTGCCAACGAGGTATTAAGATACCATTAGCGATCGCGCAACGATAAAACAACGGGGGGAATTTCAAATGACACGTTTAAGTAACAATTCTTTTTCTGTCATTTTTTTTCGGAGTGTGCTTATTCAAATGAATTGCTTTTTTAATAGCCGTGTTGAAAACGTGGCCGGCTATTATGACGAGTCGCTTTCATCGAATTATTAAAATTCATCGTTATTAATTAGTCGACTGGGTGTATTTACAATATCAGGATGGTATTCAGAGATGAAAAATACGTATTTATAATTAAAAACTTTAGCCGACTTGATATTGTCTAGTTGTTTAAAGTCTTGCCCATGTAGCGTATTAACCTTTAATAAACTTACAGTACAAAACAAATTTTTGATATTAAAATTAAATGTACAATATAATTTTCGCCTGTTAGGGCGTTGGCGACATCTAATAGAAGAATTCTAACTTCTAGCTTAAAAATTTAATAAAAATTGCATAATAAAGTTGTTGACTAAAATATTCATATAAAATTCCATAAAATGCAAAGAGAAAAACATTCCCCGTAAACGGGCACCTGCATTCTAAAGCGTCTGAGAACTCACACATTTTGCACTTGCTGAATTAAGTTAAAGGTCATAAAATAAATTACTAGACGATTAAAACTTATATATACATTAATTCAATATAAAGTATTGGGTTGACGTATCGTAGGCACAATAGGAGAATGGTTGGATGATCGGAATTCGAATTGAGAGACCCCACTTCGAGGCCCAGGTACTAAGCCAACGATGTAGTGGCACATAAGTTTTTTTTAAAACTTATGTGCCACTACATCGTTGGCTTGGACATAAAGATGGTGGCAGACTGTATAGGGAATGGCGTGAAGATAAATTAGCGTGGAGAAGTATAATGTATAGTAGACTAAGTGGCGAGTATATTAAATTCTAAATTGTAGTAATTGGTAAATATACTGTTATAGACTGCCTTGTATGTCGTTGAGTTCTCTCCGGTTTTATACACATTACAGTAACTATGACCCAATAAAAATAATACTCCAATCAAAATTAACACGAAAAATTTATTCCGTCGCACGTTTTATTACTGTCAAAACAGACTTGTTACGAAATAATATAGAATAGCGAGTCGTCGAATCTAACCAGTGAGAGGAACTGAAGAAAAAAAAAGCTCTTAAGAAAACTTTCTTTTAAAGAAAACAAAATTGCTTTAATTTTCTCCTGTGCTTAATGTGCCAGAAATTTGATGGATGGTTTGAAATTTATCGACGGTGCCTTAATTAATAATGGTTAAAAATTTGATCCGATTTTTATAATTTATACGCGTCGCTAATAATTGAATTGGCCGCAAAAATACACAAAAAGTGACTTACCTTTCTGTCCCTAACGATTTAATACTTTTCATATATCAACGAATTATTTTAAAGAAATATCTATCTAGAGATGGAGGTCCTTAAAATGAGTACTTCCGTGGACTATTAGCGTATTTCGGTTTTCATAATGTTGGCAGCTCTGATATGCCAGGTTCAATTCTCGGACAGGTCAATGGAGAAAACACATTTCCTACATTGTCTCCTTCGTTGTTTCTGTGATTTAACTACTTGATTTCGAATCGATGTTCATATGTGATGTTGGCCCTATGTTAGACCAAATACTCAAATGAATAATTAAATATCAAATGAGATCAAATTAGATGACCGCGTAAGCAAACAGTTTGGTAGTATTCGTATCAGCTGCCATAAACCATTTTCCTCGCAGTTAATTCTTTCCTAACTTTGAAATTAGAATTATTATTCCGGTTTTAATCATTACTGTTCATAATCCAGTAGTGTTTTACGGTTTATTTCATTTACCTCTCAGAGGAAGGAGCGATGGTTAGTTTTTGTTTAATCCAGATTCTATAAATAAAAAAAATATCTTCACGCCATTCCCAACAACAGGGGTAGACAGAGGTCTAGTCTGGACAATTAAGTCCCTTTGACACACCTTCCACCGAAGATATTTTCGGGACAATATGATAGGTGGTGAGCCCGTCGCCGTCTTTATGTCCAGTTCACAACGATGTAATTCGTACATAAGTTGTTGAAAACCCATTGGTATGAGCCTGCCAACAGGGGATCAAACTCGGGTCTCCTGACTCGAGATTCCAACCACCCAACCACTCAGCTATCGTGACAAATTATTTTTCTTTTAATACTTAATTTTGCAAATATTGATAATGGACTCTTTTACAAGGGCTATTTTCGACTTAAGTACTTTTGTAAATCCTTGTATAGCTTTGACCGGAAATTAATCAGTATTATTGTTTTTTTTATCTTGTTTTAAGCTTTACTTTTTATTCTTCAAACAGCACTTATGCTAATCAAAATGAAATCCTCGTAAAAACCAAACAATTTGCGTCAAACGTAATTTATTGTCGAATTGTCATTAACCAAAGTTGTTTACTAAGGATCGTGTAAACAGAGACAAGGTCTCATTTACCCGTTGAGAGTTTAATTCAACTGTCCAGATTCATTTTGATGTTTTCCTTAAACCAAACATGGAGAAATTTAAGTACTTAAATTAATTTTCCTATATGTTGAAAAGTTCAAACATAATACAAGATCTCTCCGATAACTAAGAGATCTTTGTATTATATTTATATAATTTATACATGTAATAGCGGAAAACGTCACGACAGCCGAGTGATTGGGTGGTCGGAATTTCGAGTCAGAGACCCGAGTTCGATCCCCAGGTGGCAGGCTTGTAACAACAGGTTTTTCAAAAAACTTATGTACGAATTACATCGTTGGCTTGGACAAAAAGACGGCGACGGGCTCACCACCTGTCACGTTGTCCCTAAAATATCTTTATTGTCTAGTCTAGACCTCTGACTACCCCTGTATTGGGAGTTGCGTAAACATATTTATTTATTTATAATAACGGAGAGAGAGAGAGAGAGAGACGGACATTTACCATTATCTCCACGCTTGACAAGCCAATAGGCAAACATCCTTTAAACAGAGAATCCATTTGCATTTTGCGGTCTTCCCTGCTTCGTTCATCGTGGCTAAACCTATCTCAGGTTTAGACACGATTTGCTTTTAACCATTTTAGTGATAAGACCATCGTTCAGACCTGCCATATTTCGAATCTCTTCGTTTCGCTTTCTGTAATATAATCACATTCACATTTCTGTCATTCTTTCTTCGGTTCTTTCAAATATCAGAACATTATTTTAATAAGCATTCGAATTAATATCTTTATTTTCACATTCCTTTTTCATACGCGAAAACTGTAATTCGGCCTCTGATGGTACAGTAAGCTCAACACCATCAGCATACAACAGTCAATTTGTGTCATTCAATTTCACATCCAAACAACTGTCTTTCAGCTTCTGTAAATAGCTATCTATCAATTCACAGATATAAATACAATATGACATGTCACAACAGGGTTGTTCACGCTCGTTGGGAAGCTAAATGGGTGGTATACTAGCGTCATCGCCATCCCTTGCAGAAAATAGGCTTAGGTCTTCCAGTTGATCTTCAAACATGGGAAAAGCCACTATTATTATTATTACCTTATCATATTACTTGCAAGATAGGGTTTAAGTTTTTATTTAATTTAAAGACAACATTAAAAAAATAATTACGATTAACCAATTGACAGCATGTTTTTTTTATTGTAAAAATATACCATGTGCTTTGAGTACAGCTTAACAATTTAGAATCTAGTGCTGCGACGAGTTTTCGCCTGAGAGTTGTCAAGGAAACTAAGTTTTCCTAAATTGCTTTGCGGATTTAAGCGTCATGCTTTGTCAGTTATCAAACTTTAAGCAGCTCTTAATATAATGTACTACACACACATTTATTTCATGGCACATTGCTATTATCATTTTAATTAAATCAGTAACTCTTGTATTTGGACATATAAACATACAAAACAGCCTATAAAAGTCCAGCGCGGGCTGTAAGCCTCTCAGATGAGTGAGGCTTAGACTTTATTACTACACTTGGCAATAGCATTGGCGATCACAGACACGAGTCTAACACCCACAGAAAAAAATTTGTAATTGTTGGCCGAAAAGACTTAAATGTCTAGACCTCTGTCTACCTTTGTATTGCGAAGGGCATGAAGTAATTTTTTTTATTTATTTTACCTTTCTTCGTCTGAACTTGAATAATTATTAATTTAATTTTTCTATTTTGTATATTTTATTAATTTTTTTTTGTTCCTCGTATTTACCATTTTCGGTTTTTATTTTGTATTACTTGCTTCAAAACTATTTCAAGCAATTTCCATTGAAGCAAATTCAGTTAGTTTATTCACAAGAGCACATTCAAACGTAATTGGCTTTGAATGAATTCATTTAAATTTAAAGCCAATTTCGTTTTAAAAGAATAGGCGACGGAACTTGTTGACCTGAATTTCTCAATTCATCCTCTACTTGAATTTATTTAAAATGGTTTGAATATAATTAAATTTTCCAAACGTAAAGATTTCAAAAAAAAAAAACGTAAATGAAATGTGAAAAAATTGTGAAAATTAAACAAACATTTAAAATTTATTTCAATTCAACGTCGCGCTGATATTTCGCCACATAAAAGCTTTGTTTTTTTTTCAAGTCAGTTTCATGACGTCTGGCAATGTTGACGAGGGTACGAGGGATATTTGTCGCTATTTCCAAAACAGCACAAGTATGCCACTTACGTGTTATTTTTGTTTTAGACAGATTTTTCACAGGGCTTGTTATTTTTCATATTGTTTTTATAAAACAATGTTGTTTTTCCAGCTATTGTTTGCCGTTGCTAAAGTTTAAACTGATTTCCTGGAAATATACGCTTACATAAATCTACCTATTATAATGAACTTCAATAACAAACTTCATCGAAGAAGACTCAGTGGTTTATATTTTTTAAATATAACTATTATTTAATAAAATATTTATATTATTGCAATCAAATCAAATAATTTATTCATCGATATAAATAATAAACAATTACATTCGTCGATTGTCGTTTTTTTAATCGGCGGTACCGTTTCGTATTTAGGTTCCTGTAACGGATTAGTTTCTGTTGCATGGATATTATTTGAATATACACTGTTTTAACCGGTTTTAAAACTTTATTAAAAGTGTAAATTTTGTAGCTTGCCATGTTTTTTTTTGTTACATTTAGTAGTCAAATTTGGTAACAGTTTAGTAGTGACAGATTGATATGATATTTTCAGTATTTTTTTTTGTTCAGTAGTCACGCGACGTTTCATAAATTTCGGGCATTGTTAGGACAAATTAAATGGCCCCTCCATTTAATTTGTCCATTTAATTTGTATAGTAACCTTGAGTTAATAAAAAAGCTCAAAAATACAATATTTAAAAAACTTATAGTTTTTTACGATAGCCGAGTGGTTGGGTGATTCGAATTGCTGTCAACAGACCCGAGTTTGATTGCCAGGCGACAGGCACGTAACAATGGGTTTGGTTGGAAAGAAGGCGGCGGGCTCACCACCTGACACGATGCCAAAAAAAATTTTTTCGGTGAAATGCGGGTCGAAACGTCTTTATAGTCAAGACCTCTGTCAACCCGATTATTAAGAATAGCGGGAATATATTTTTAATACTATTTTACCTATTTTATACAGTTTAATATCCACTCTCAATCTAAAATAACAATATGGAGTCTGATTATCGAATAATCGTAGAACAAACATCTACTAACAAAAACTATTATTACAATTAGTTGACATATAAAGTACTACGACTAAAAACATAGTACGTCTGGTGCCGGAAATCAAACTTCCATTCGCCACGTGCGTAGACCATATAAATGGGTGGGAATAAAAATCCAAGTAAATAATATTAAGCAGCGTAGTTTATTTGGGAGAAACATTAATTGAATGTTAGCCGCGACTTCTCCGACTCCCGACGTCCGTGGTAAAACTTGTATCGCCGGGGGAGCGTCTCAAAAATTAGCACCGTTCTATATAAAGGGACTTGATTCATGGGCTGAAACACAGGCGTATGGGGATTCTTTAACGAAGTCTATTATGAGTGGTCGATACATGAAACTGAATAAAAACTTAATTAGAAACTTACTTCCATATATATAAATAAAAGTCATGTATGTATTTATTAAAAATGGAGGACATAGTTTCCATACGTGGTAATTTATTTCTATAGTATGTTTATTACACAGTAATTTAGCTTTTCATTGAATGACCAAACAAGAAAATCCGAAAAAGATAAGTATATGAACTTTTCGTTAAATTTAAAAAATAAATAGAATATTTTGTAAGTAAGAATATGTTGTCGGTTTAAGATGTTCTGAAATATTACTGATATTACACATTTGTACTCTTAATAACATATAAGATACTTTGTATAAACGCATGCGCGTATATGTACATGTGTGAGTAATCGTGTGTCCCTTATGCCCTATTTATTTCTATGTTTAATATTTTTCATATTTACAACGATCTTTTTAAACTTAATTTGTTATCATAATAACAAAATTCATTCAATTTTAACGTTTTCTCAACCATTAATTTGACGAATATCAACTTTTATATTCGTTTCATGTGTATGTAATCATTGTACCGTTGATATGGGTATTAAGATGATGATAGACTAAAAAAACTTCAGTGTAAAGTTGGCCGAAGAACAAAAAATCCCGTGTCCACCTCACAACAGGTAATCTGGTTGAGTATTAGAAAATGTTAAAACAAAATCTCAGACGCGTATGAATTGTGCCAGCACCCCCGAATACTTTTAAGTCGTTTGGAAGCTTTTGGTGAGTTTAGTCGGGAGATTAAGATAATTAAAATACTTGAAGCTGAAGTTACGGGACCGTGGTTAGGAAATTTAAAAAAAGAATCCTTCAAAACTTATCCTGTAAGTAATAAATCATCTTAAATTTAAATAAAATGAAGGGTTAAATATAAAATGACCGTATGGTGGCGCTTAAAATGTGTCAACCCCCTATTCTTTTCTAAGGTGTTGTAAGTGGTGACCTACCACAGTCATGGCGTGAATCAAAGAAATCATGTAAAGTTTCGAAAAAAAAATCATGGGTAGGAGGACACTTCTTCTAGGGATTGAAATCGAGTCTCGAATTCTGATCATCTAAGCAATCGATTGTCGTGACGCAGTGAGAGACACACCACGAATTTACACCACTCACCCTAATGAAGGACCTCCGACAGGTCCGAAACTAGACGGAACCTATACCGATTGTTTAGACTTGAGTTTAGCTCTTTTTAAATACTTAATTAATAAAGTGTCCTGGTCGAATTCAGATTATTTATTTACTCAGATTATTATACTCAGTCACTCATCACTCATTGCGACTTCAAGTAAACAGATAGACGGGGACAGTATCACATACATTACTTTCGTCCTAAAGTCGCTAAAGCGATTGTGTAATGGTACCGGAAACAACGATGTGTTGTACTGTTCGGGTCTGGGTGTTTATGATAAAACACCCAGACCCGAAAAGTACAAAAACGTGGTTTTGTCACAGAGAATCGCGTGAAAATGGAACCCGGGATCTCTCAGAGTGACACTTTGTACAACAGTTTGTACGCCAAGATCACAGAGGTATTGAACTAAAACAAGTACAATAGCAGCTTGTAAGGCAAAGGCCTTCTCTAAAATATTTAAGATAATTTAGAGCAGGAGAACATACGCTACTCAAGTATCGTATCGATACCAATTCGTATTCGACCAACGTAAAGTAGAAGGTAAAAGACGAAGAGGAAAACCAAGAAGAATGTAAACCAAATAAATGAAAGAACAAAAGTTGTAGTGTCCCAAGAAATCAAATATCATAGGTACTCAACAAGAGGTAGACTTCCAAATATTCAATATCTACGTAAGACAGCCTATATTGTTTTAATAAGTACCATCAATACTACAAAAATAATAGTTAAATAAAAAAAACTAAAAAACACGCTTTTTATAGAAAACCGAACTAAAAAATAGAATAGTTAATTGACTCAGGCGTTACTTTGCGGAAATTCATTGTAAAGTTGTTATTTAAAGAATTACTTCGCAACCCTCCGCATGAAAATATAAAAAGGTATATGCTACCTGGTCCGAAGAGAAGAAGAGCACCACCCTCCCTCCCACAGATGCGTGCACCAATTCCACAGATGTGTGCACCAATTCCACTGTATGCACCACCACCACTACACTCAAACCAGGTAACACACACCACCGCCGAAAACGCGACACGTGTTTCGCCTCAAAACAAGGCATCCTCGCTTGAGGGCATCCTCGCTTGAGGGCATCCGTATTTGAAGATACTCTTAATCTATGTTGTAATTACATGTCCACAAGTCCGTCGGGGACTGAACCTGAGACTCCTACGTCTAAAACAAGGGCCCTGACCACTTTTCAATACCCGTATCATTATTTTAAATTAAAACATTACATCCAGGTACATTATGTAAATCAAGGGTATCAAATGAGAACCTTCGGAACACTACAATAACAGTAACATATTGCCTTATGTTGATCTCTCTAACCAAATTATTTTCACAAAGATCTCAACATAGCAGTCCGTCGAAATATATGGGACATGTTTTCTTATTTCGTTGAAGTTATGTAAGGTTAATGAAACCCTATTAACAGAGATAATATTGGAAATGTTTTAGTTTAATATCGTTGTCATAAAAACACATCCTTTAAAATATCATCAATATATCTGACTTTTTCACGCTAATAAATAATTAAGTTATTGAATTAATATTTAAAAAAGGCACGATAGCCGAGTGGTTGGGTGGTCGGAATTTCGAGTCAATAGACCCGAGTTCGATCCCCAGTTGGTAGGCTCGTACCAATAGGTTTTACAAAAACTTATGTAGAAAATCGCTGGCTTGGACATAAAGAAGGCGACGGGCTCACCACCTGTCACGTTGTCCCGAAAATATCTTCGGTGGAAGGTGGGTCGAAGGGACTTAATTGTCTAGACTCGACCTCTGTCTACCCCTGTATTGGGAATTGCGTGAAGATATTTTTTTTTTCGAATTAATATCTTCGCCCTATTCCCAGTACTGGGTGGGCAGTTGTCTTGATAATTAAAGAAAATGCATTGTTGCAATCCTACCACCTGGGGATCGAACTCCGGGCATCTTGACTCAAATTTTGATCACCTAAACACTTGCTTATCGTGACTATAAATGCGTAGGTATGCGAAGATAGGATCTAGAGTAAAGGCAAAAATGTAGATTCCCATGAAAGTCCGGAAACATGATTTAATTAAAAAGATTTTAAAACACCCAAATAATCGGGATACTTATTCCAACGAAGTCGCGTGTAGATACTAGTTTTATATAAATGTCAAAGTTAATTGTGAGGAAATACAGACAATTGATATTACATTTAATAATTCCAATCACTAGGGAGCAGGAAATTAGGAATTAACGAGTGGAATAATTAGATTAGCTTGAGCTTTGCATATAATTATAGTACGTGCTAATATAATTGCATACAAACACAATGCCAGGTAAATATCCACTGTAAGACAAAGAACTCTTCCTTTAGAAAGGTTTGCCTTAATCGCCACGTTTGACAAGCGGATTGGCGATTGCAGTACCAAACACCTCGCACTATAGACGGTTCTACCCATCGTCAGTGTAATAGATTTTTAATGACAAAATTTAAAAATTATTTTGTTGTATTACTGTACTTTGTTGTATTATTCCTATTTGTGTATTGGTTATTAGGTCTTAGGTCTTAGTAGCTCCTTATGAAATCCGCGGAAAGAAAAGAAGCGTCATATAGTACCTCAGTGTAAGTAGTCGCGATGTACAAAAAGGAAATATCTTTATGACTTTAACAATAAAGAGGAAGACAGATTTAGACAGGTCGTTTCGATCCACCTTCAACTGAAAACATTTTTTGGGACAACGTGATAGCTGGTGAGCCCGTTGCCGTCTTTATGTCCAAGCCAACGATGTAAAACGTACATAAGTTTTTAAAAAACCTTTGGTTGAGCTCTAGGTTTGGGGATCGAACTCAGGTCTCTTGACTCGAATTGTGATCACCGAACCACTCGGATATCGCTTCGCCAATCTTTTGTACTTCAGTTTTAGTCATCAAAGCAATATTTACTTAATAACAGAACCCAAAACCATCCTTACAATGGTTACTTCGTATTCCTGATGAAGAGCAAAGTGTTTCGTAAAACTTTGCAAAACTGTAAATAAATTCTTGTAAAACTTTGTTCGAAATGTTTGCACTTTCTAAAGGTGCTATAAGTTCAAATATTGATTAATACAGAAAAAATATGTATTCTTTCGTAACACTATATATATCGCCAATTAGAATTCAGGGGGTAAATAGCCTAATGGTATAGAGTGAGGAGTGGCATCGTAGGTTCGGTCCCGCATTTCATCTATTGTCGTTAACCATTCAAGAGAATAATTGAAGTTTAGTCGGAAAGTTTAACAGGAATATAAGGGATATTTGGAATTGCTAGTAACAGTTGGGGAGCCTATCACCACCTTAGTGTTCTTATCATAGTTTTTAAATCAACGAGACAATATATTTACATAAAAACACAAAATATTATGAACATATTTATAATTAATGATGACTGGAGTGGAAATATACTTATTTTTGGAGTGAAACTTCTTAAGAATCGTTGTGATTTAAAACTCGATGAATGATGATTTGTGAAACAAACTCATAAATAGAAATAGAATGCATTACACATTATCTCATATTCTCGATCTCATCTTTGTACGATGCTTCGTAGCGTCCCTACTATTGGCTACTAAGCATTGTCCATATACATGCGCTTTGTGTAGTGGGATAGTGGGTATACTTATATCTCCCTATATGCAGAATATCAACATTCATCTCAATTACTCGTTCAGAAGTTCCAGAAGTTGCACACAGACTTGTAGGATTTGAAACTGCAACTTTTAGATTCGTAGACATGGTCACTACCAATCAGGGTATTGGGTCTTAATAAAATGTTTTTGATAAAAAAAAAACAACCAATAAAGTGTCGAAGTGAGTGAAATTAATTAAGCCTTTATTAATTACATTCGGTGTGTAAAATGAAACGTCGTACACTGACGCTTCATTACTTTTGACAAATGAACTGCGTTGTCCAGTTTAATAATATCGACGTGCATTGTACGCAAACCTTATTTCACTAACATGCCTCTTGCTAAATTATATTGAAAGTGTCGTTTGCTAAATTTACATTTGTATTGGATACATTAGGAAAATTACAATACACATTTGATTTACGTTTCAATCAATAAGTGCATAATTTAGTGTTTGGAATATTGTATCGGGAAATTGAATTACTGCATTCATGTATCCTTTTTTTTAATTCCTGAAAAATGTTTTATGATAAAATCAGTAAATATTTATAGTTTATATTTTAGACATTAAGGCTGTTTATCACCAGACACATTGTCCAATTCAAACATAATATCTTCAGTGGAAGGTGGGTCGCAAGAAATTAATTGTCTATCAATATAGGGGTAGATATCTGTCTACTCCTGTATTGGAAATGGCGCGAAGATATATTAAACTAATAAAAAGATATTGTTAAAAAAAAATATCTTCACGCAATTCCCAATACAGGGGTAGACAGAGGTCAAGTCTAGACAATTAAGTCCCTTTGACCCACCTTCCACCGAAGATATTTTCGGGACAACGTGACAGGTGGTGAGCCTGTCGCTGCCTTTATGTCCAAGCCAACGATGAAATTCGTACATAAATTTTTGAAAAACTCATTGGTACTGCCACCTGGGGATCGAACTCGGGTCTCTCGACTCGAAATTCCGACCACCCAACAACTCGGCTATCGTGACTCTTATTTGAAAGATATTGTTTATAGACTAAATTCAATTGTGACTTTGTATCATCTTACAGTATGGGGTATCGTTGTAATTCTCAGACTATTCTCATCAACTTTTGATATTTTTTTTCGTTGGCAACAGGCGCATGACAGGATAATTATCTCGAAGAATAGTAGACCTAAATTGACGGAGACTGGTGACGAGCAGTAGAGCCTAAAGCACAAGGTGATACTGTCTATCCCTGTATTGTGAATTGCGTGAAGATATTTATTTATTTCTTTTATTTATAAACTTGACGAATATTGGAAACCCGCTCGAATGGGATAGGCGTATGTCATGTACAGAACTTTTTTTTAGACTACATCATATACATTACTCTGATCTAAATGTAAGATGCCATAGCTCTTGTGGAATGGGAATCGAATAGGGTTTGGTTTTTCGAAATACAGAACAAAGTCGCAGTGGGAAATTAGTATTAAATAAACAAATAAAACCTTTTCTAGCACCGTTAAATTTATTCAGCGTTGACCCATTTTGAGATATGATAAAGCGTTCTATTAAGCAAAGATTCTATTTAAACACTGTTTATCTCCGAGGCCCGTTTAAGAGAGTAAGTGGGACAACAGAGAAGTCTGTTCAAAAGCTTCCAATGTTATCTATAACAAAGTTGAGCGCTAACTTCGCGACACTTTAAACTGGATTGGGGACATCTAGATGGTTTAGAACAGGAGAAACGCAAGTTAAAACTTGTTCGTAATAATGCTTATCGCTTTTGGTTAACCGTCAAAATTTAATACGAACGGCTACAAGATACAAATGTACGAATATTGAGTAGTGTTAACTATCTTGATCTATTAATTTTAGGCAGATCTCTATACATTGACACATAGAAAACAGCACAAATATTTTGGACTATGTTTTACATTTGGTGTGTTTTGTTTTTATCTATTACTAGCTTTTATTCGCGGATTCGCTCGCTTTGATTTTTTTAAATAAGTATCAGTTATAATTATTATCGTTATAAAAATACACACAAACAAAGTTAGAGACAGCATCAATATATTGCTCTGATCCCAAAGTAAGCAGCTAATGTTTTATGGAATCGGAAACAATGAAGGCGCCGCAAACACCCAGCCTCGAGAAAATGCACAAATGTTTTTTCTACATTGACCCGTTCAGGAATCGAATCCGGGACCTCAGAGATAGTAACACCTTGAAAACCGGTGTTTTCAACACTTGTCCACTAAAATAAAAGAACGTTGACCTTACGTTATAATTAACTGAATATTCAGCCGACCGCTGAAATTTACTTATTGGAACGTCGTTTCGCCATAGTTTATTCCTCTACCACCTGTCACGCTGTCTCAAATAAGGTCGTGTAAAATATGGATCGGAAGGATTGAATTGTCCTGAAGTCGTTAAAGAAATGAAATTTTAAAAAGTTGCATTTAAGTTAGTTTCTACTTTTAGAAAAATGGGATGTTGGTTCTTATGTCAACAATACGTTAAAGTATAAAATTCTAAAACAAGCGTACTGTAACTTTATTACAATATCATTTGTTGAGTTTTATATATTTTTACAAAGTCACCACTAGTCACTTATTTGTTCGTATGAATCTGCTTATTCATATAAAGCTTTGGTAACGAGCAACTTTTAATTGGAAGCCTCTTTGCCATACATGTGCTCGGTACGAGGATGGGGAGATGAGGTTGCGGTAACTTTGAACCGGTTTCAATATACCTTATACGTCCGATACCTAGAAGGATAGAAGCTTATCTTTGATGTAAAGGCTAGGCGATCGTGTAGGAGTTACTTACGTAATTACAGGTATATTAAGATATTTCATTAAGATATATATAGTTTGGAACTAGAAAGCCACGATAGCCGAGTGGTTGGGTGGTCGGGATTTCGAATCAAGAGATCCGAGTTCGATCCCCAGGTGGTAGGCCAGGTACCAGCGGGTTTTCGTACTCTGTAATAGTACAACACCTTTATCTATAAATATAAATAATATTGTAGTGTCTGTTTGTAATTCTTTTTTAACAAGTTTTCACTAAATGCATGTATTTGGTACTCACATAAAAATAAAATTTGTTGGATTTTCTCTTTCTGTCTGTTTTTCGGCTGGACCGATTTTAACGGACTTTCACCAGCAGACATTACAATAAGTAACTTCTTGCTAATTTCAAGCCATTCCCAGTAGTGGCGCGGAGAGGAGAGGTTCGGACAATTAAGTTCTTTCAACGCATCTTCCACCGAAAACATTTTCTGGGACAAGGTGATAGGCATTGAGCCCGTCGCCATATATAAGTCCAAGTCCACGATATGTACAAAGCACATAAGTTTTTTTAAAAAAAACTCAGACACCTTTATTTTTGAAAAATAATAGGGGTTAAGACGCGGACAGCTAGTTATATTTAAGGCACAAGTAACTTATTTATATAAGCTATCAACCAATGAATAATTTGGATAGCGTTTAAGTAAAATAAGGGAATTATCATCATATAGTTAAGCGTCTGTCCGATGATCGAGGTAACCGAAGACTCACATCTTCACCCCCACTCCCTTCCCTTTCCCGATTCCTTTCAAAGAGATTACCAATAAGAAACTAAAATAAGCATACTAGTGTTGTATATAAGTAAGTAGTTAGTTACTTCTATCTTTTTACATTCTTCTTACTTTTTACATTCAGATCACACTTGGACGCAAGAAGATTGAAACAAGAAGATTGTTGATCATCTGAGTAGCGACATAATCATAAAAAAGTAAAGACATGTTACATTGGATACACAAAATTTAGGTAATTTATAAAGTATCTTCAAAAAAAGGTCTATTCTTTCCTATATTAAAAATACAAAAAAAAAACTTAAGAAAATATTTAAATAAATTTGAGATGTTTTCCTTTACGAAAACTATTTTATGTCCTTCCCAGGATCTCAAACTATATCCATACCAAATTACATCTAAATTGGTTCATCGCTTTAAGCCTGAAACGATAAAAGGATGATGACAGCCCGTATCAGAATCACTTACGAATTTATTACAGATATTTATTCAGATTTTTACTTACTAAAAGTATAAATCTGAATAATTATCTGGATTGCTTGCTTATTCTTAATTAAATAGAGTAGACTAAATGAAACGCAAGCTTTCTGGAAACAACAAACAATTATTCTCTGCTTTGTAGTTTAGTTTTAGTGAAAAAGTTTTGCAGTTTGTTATTCATTCCCTTTTTTATCTACATACATTTTCCCTGCACCAGGGTAGACAGATGTCTAGACGGCTAAGTCCTGCCACTTCACCTTTCACCCGAACCTCTGAAGATGAAAGTGACAGGACTCACTAAGTCTAACACCGCCTTCGTGTCCGAGTACATGTGTTCATATAATAGAAGAAGAGCTACAAAAGCTTCGCAAGCGGATTGCCGCAATACTAGACATCTCTCACCTTAGTCGCTTTAGTTTGTCATTTTTCAAGATGGTTATTCCGCCATCAATCAGCAGCTTTATCTTATATTCAAGGCGTTGCCCTTTGTTGCTTTTTACACCAACCACGAGAAGATGGTATATTCCCACGCCGACATCACAAGGCAAAATCAATATACAGATATTGCAAGCCCGTGTTAAACTAATACAATTTATAGCGTTTTTCTATATGGCATTAGGTAAAACCATGAATAATATACTCTTCGATATATACTCGTTGTAATTTAAAAATACTTACTCTTTAAATTCATACAAAGATGGCGTCATGTCTCTAATATTAGATTAGATAACCCACGTTATCTATCTCTGTCTATCTTAATACACTTTTCGGATAGTAGATACTGGTTTTAGTTAAAAAACATACAACATTCGGGTATTCATATCTATTATTCAATCTTAGATATATAAATACACTATCACAACTAAGACATGGCATGAACACAAGTTAATAACCATGCGGGCGCATTGTTTCCTTCCGACCATATCTCTGACAATTATCAGGAGCTATACAAAACCTTATTCGGATACGAGATAATGTACAGTTATGTACTGGTTAAAATATATAAAATAAACCTATATCTCTTCTGTTATGTAAAGAACATACATAAATAAATTTAAATGTAACTTTATTGTACACCAAACAAACATCACAGAAAGAAAACATATACACACATAAAAAGATAGGATCAACATCTCATACGTTGCTCTGATCCCAAAGTTAGCTTAATCACTTGTGTCATGGAATCAGAAACAACAAAGCTACCGAGCTACCTATAACACCGAGGCCAAGAAATGTAGAAAATTATATTCGTATACGTATTCGTATGCGTATAATATACGGGGAATCAAACCCACCCACAGTTGGCGAAACCATGAAAACCGATGTGTCCGCCACTCGTCCACGGAGGTTGTCAAGGACGAGCGTATATTGAACGTTTCACAAGTTTGTTGTTGTTGATGTCTCTATATATTTTCTGGTCATTAAGAAACTTCTTTATTTCGTTTTTCTATTCAATTCTTTTATGCTATGTGAGGGTTGTTGGTGGTATAGATGTGGTGTTGGCTCAATAATTTCCCACCGTATTTTTGCCGTAAAATAAATGTCAACAATTGAGTCCTTTCATTCCTCCTTTCAGTGAAGACTTGTATTGGGACAACTTTTCAGGTCTTGGCCTTTCGTCATTTTTATGTCCAAGTCAACGATATAAACAGTACAAAGAATTTGAAAAACAAACACATTGATACGAACCTTCCACCTAGGGATCAAACTTAAAATAATAAAATAAATAAATAAATAAATATCTTCACGCAATTCCCAATACAGGGGTAGACAGAGGTCGAGTCTAGACAATTAAGTCCCTTCGACCCACCTTTCACCGAAGATATTTTCGGGACAACGTGACAGGTGGTGAGCCCATCGCCGCCTTTATGTCCAAGCCAACGATATTCGTACATAAGTTTTTGAAAAACTCATTGGTACGAGCCTACCAACTGGGGATCGAACTCGGGTCTATTGACTCGAAATTCCGACCACCCAACCACTCGGCTATCGTGACTTTTTTTTACTTTTCTTTTTTCACCGGATGTAATGCGACTACAACCGTCTTAGTGTCTTTGAGTCAAATGTAGAATAATTACGCCAAAACATACTTGCAAAGATAAACATTACACAACCGTGACTCCATTCTAGAGATGTCCCTAGCGGGATTCGAACCTGCACCTTTAATTTCGAAAGCAGGGTCATTACCAACTTGGCTAATGGGTTGTTATTTCAACATTGATCCGTCAACTTCAGGTGAAGCCACATTAGCTATTAATAAATATAAAATCTTTGTACAAAATTAATTACGCTCCTAACATTGAATTTCGAAATCTTTAAAGTATATCTAAAAATAGAACATGAATGTAGCTGAATATAAGTGATTATTGTCGCTAAAACTTCAAAAGCGAGTCTCCGTTACTTAACAATCTCGATTCTATAAATTTTCCTTTGAACGTAAAGTGTATTGAAGTAATATCTTAAATTACAGAATTAAAATGTCACAGAAATTAAAGGACTTGTTTAAGCACTACAAAGACTTAATTATCTCGTAGGGAAAAATTTTAATTAGAAAGAAATAACAAGAAACAACAAATAACAAGGTAGCAGCGTACGTCAAATAATGACGATAAATTTTTGACGAGCCCAATCTGTTAAATCTTTCAGCTACATAGATTTTGATAAAATTTTATGATAATTAAGCTGTTACGTATATCATTCTGATGGGTATAGAATAATTTATTCTTTAGAAAAATAATGAAAAATAACACATGAAATATGTGCAATTTGAAAGCCAGCGTATTCGTTCAGAAAAGCCGGAATGGTTTTGAATGAAACTTAATTATTTAATCTGAGACAGTTTATAATGTGGATTAACATACAGCTTATATTTTGCCATAGTAAAATGAATTGTTCTTATTTTAATTAATAATTTTATATTATAGGATGGAGAGAGTGTTAAAGCATTTTTAGGCAAATATTAAACGCCTTATAATAGTTATTAGCGATAAGATTCATTTTTGATTTTTTTTGATTTTTTTGAAGTCACGATAGCCGAGTTGTTGGGTGGTCGGAATTTCGAGTCGAAAGACCCGAGTTCGATCCCCAAGTGGCAGTACCAATGAGTTTTTCAAAAACTTATGTACGAATTTCATCGTTGGCTTGGACATAAAAGGCGGCGACAGGCTCACCACCTGTTACGTTGTCCCGAAAATATCTTCGGTGGAAGGTGGGTCAAAGGGACTTAATTGTCTAGACTTGACCTCTGTCTACCCCTGTATTGGGAATTGCGTGAATATATTTATTTTTTAATAATCAGTTATGACATGTCGAGTTAAGTAAGCAAAAGACGTTTTTTTAAACCTCTCGAGTATTTTACTAAATACTCTTGGCTAGACTTACCTTTACCTCTCTGTCAATGACTGCTTCATACTCCGAAAACTAAAAGGATACCGATATTTCCATATAATACAAGTACAAAATCATTTACCAAATCTTGTAATATAGATGAAGAAATATCCTGTGGTTACTGGTGGTAGGTAAAAATATGCGGTGATATCGAAAAATCGCTAATGGCGGACAATTAGGGAAAAATATCCATATTCTACATCGCGCTTTTGAAGCTCTTACGATTAGACGCATATATACAATTACCAACAGCACACTGGCAAAGGGACATTCTCACCGGGTCATGTTCTCTTAACATGGCAGGTAGGTACACGTTTCCTTGAGCATATAAAAAAATAAAATGCCCCATTTCTTCCCTTAATGTTGTAAGGAGACTATGAGACAAGCTTTTATAATGCTATTAGCTACCGACAGATAGCGGAATGACCATCTCGAAAAATGCCAGAACAAAATTTACGAAGTCGGTAACGGATAGCAGCGTCTTAAATGCATCGCCAATCCGTATGCCAAGTGTGGTGATTATTGGAAATTCTTCCTTACTAGAGTGGTATGTAACCTGCAGTAATATTTAACAGGTTAGGTATAGAAATCTATCGACTTTAAACAATTCAACAACTTTTAAACATATTGAAAAAACGTCTCTTGAAAACAAAATGAAAGGACGGAGTGTTTCGCCAGAGGCGTCTCATTTACTTCGTTTCAGAGTGATAATAGGGCTCCAGTGTATTCAGCTGTAAACAAAGAGCATTTCTTTAACAGTGCAAAGGATCTCGACTACATGCTGTGTAACTTGGAGCATTATTAGTACATGAACGTTTACTTTTCAGTTTTTAAATGTACAAAGCAAGTAAAAATCGTGTGCGTCGGCTCCGAAGCACGACGAAAGTTTACTCCTTATGATCGATTCCTTATAAAATATTTATTTATTTACTTATCTTCACGCCAAGATGTTGCCTGACGATCTGTTGACGACGCCCATCTAGCTTCGATCTCATTTGGCGATCTGTTGATGACGCCCACAACAGACCGACAAGTGTCACGATCTTTACATACCTCTTTTACTTCTTCCAGATCATAATTTTCTTGTTGTTGGGTGGTCGGATTTTTGAGTCACTAGACCCGAGTTCGATCCCAAGTTGGCAGGCTAGTACCAATTGGTTTTTCAAAAAACTTATGTACGAATTCCATCGTTGGCTTGGAGATAAAGGTGGCGACGGTCTCACCACCTGTCACGTTGTCCCAAAAATATCTTCGGTGGAAGGTGGGTCAACTACTCTCGACTTAATTGTCTAGACTCGACCTCTGTCTACCCCTGTATTGGGAAAAGCGTGAAGATATTTTATTTTATTTTATTTTATTCATACGTAGTAACATAATTTTCTTCATACGTACACTACTAAGTATCCGAGTACTCTTGACACTTCCCTCTTCGAGTAGTTTGCTTACATGGTCATCGAAAGTTAGTCTCGACCTACATCGACCCCTTTTGATATCAACTTTCGCGCTATATATTTTCTTCACCATTCAGTCTTAACTCATTTGCTCAACGTGCCCAAACCATTGAAGCAGGCCATTGTCAATTTTATTGATAATGTCATTTTACAAACCTGGCATATTATCTCTTCGTTACGTTTTCGGTCGGCCAAGGTAACGAACGATCCCGTCGATATCAACATCAAGTCGATGATACCCATGTGACAACAGGGCGGAAAGAAATATCTTCACACCATTACCAATACTGATCTAGACACAGGACCAGAAAATTAAACCACCCCACTTTTCACCGGAGACTTTTTTTGGGACAACGTGACAGGTGGTGAGTCTGTCGATGGCGATATCCAAGTCAACGATATTAATCATACATAAGTTTGGAAAACCTC